>PVKP010004695.1:0-95528 GCA_004027715.1 Plecturocebus donacophilus
GGGGGAAGGGAGGGGTAGGGAAAGGAATGAATGTGATTTCCCCAGTTCTCTGAAATGTTACACAAAAGGGATGACTCCAAATTTTAATAATATTAGAAATTCACATTTTAAAAAGATTTTAGTTTAACTCTGAATTTCAGCTAAGAATTCTAAAGCAAACAATGAATGAAAATGAAATCTAAGAATGGATTTGAACTCTGTGCTACAATATGACTATATTTTGGTGATTACAAACTGACTGTGAAAAGGCAGGCAAACATGAGATCCCTTTAAAGGTATCTAAATCCAAGAAAGCAAAATTTTAACAGAGAAACCATAATAGTATTTTGGCAACAGCTAGTACTCTGAAGCTTGGGATCTGCTAGCTAATATCATTCATTTGTTTTCAAAACAGAAATGGTCTGAGCCTTCATTTAGTTGATTTATTAGTTTCCTATGGTTGCTGCAACAAATTATCACAAATTTAGCCCTTAAAACAACAATAATGTGTTATCTTACTTCAAAGTCTGTTTTAATGGGCTAAAATCAGGATGTTGGCGGGCCTGTGTTCTTTCTGGAAGTTCCAGGGAACATTCACTTCCTTGCTTTTTCCAGCAATTGGCTGCCTACATACCTTGGTCTGTGACCCATTCCTCCACCTTCCAGCCAGCAGCATAGCATCTGCCAGTCTCTCTCTTTGACTGACAGCTGCCTCCACCATCACATCTCCTTCTCTCCCTCTGCTTCCATCATCACAATATTATCTCTGATTCTGACCCTCCTGTGTCCCTTTTATATGGACCCTGTGCTTATATTAAGACCCCCTAGATAATCTTGGATAATCTCTCCTTTTCAAGATCCTTAACACTTCTTAATCGCATCTGCAGAATCTTTTTTGTCACATAATGTAGCATCACAGGTTCTAGGGATTAGGACACGGTCATCTTTCGGGTGCCACTATTCAGTCTACAACAGCTGGGTAGGTGGATGGTATGGAAAGGTGTTTTGTCTACAAAAAATTTTATTTTTGTTTTACTGGGGAATATAAAGTCTCCATTAAAAAAATTAAAAGGAATGATTTGTGTAAAGTCCTGTAACAGTATTGTTAACCCACAAAAACTCTGTTGAATAGACAATAAGTTTCTGAGGAATCCAATAAAATGGGAACATACTGTACTCTAAAGGGATATTCATCTGCAGCTAATCCTACAAATCTCTACTTTGTTTTTAATTTATAGGGGTAGTTGAGCTACATCTCCCATATTTTTCCTATCCTCATCCTACCCTGTCCTGCCACTAAAAGCTTCTTTATGATGTGGTTTCATTGAGGAGGTCTAATGGGTCCTATCATGGATTAATACAAAACATTTAGAGTTGCAGTTATACTGAATGGTGAATTACCTCAAAAGGCTTAAAAATATGATTTTAGTTTCTCTATAATATATATAAACACACTTATATACAAATGTATGTGAGTATATACATATATTCTTTATAATTTTTGATGGCAGGAACAACTAAATATTAGTGTTTGCCAGGTTTTCTTATTCATTTTACAAGCCAAGTGCATCTATGAAGGCAGTACTATCAGTGAACAGCCTACCAGCAAGAATCTCCAAGTCTCACAGCTCAAGTGTGCTGGCTTTCATGACCATCTATCTCTCTGGGTCTTAGTATAATTAAATGATAGGAGGAACAGCTTAGCTATAATAAGGGAGTTAAATATGACTTTTTCAAGTTGTAGCTATTGTCTCTACTCTGTGCAGACTTTTAAAGACTAAAATAATACACGTTTATAAATTTTAAAAAATAGATCTTGATTTTTAATTTATGCTTAAGATGAATAATTATGTGATCTGTTTTTGTGACCCACAGTGTTTGAAACAAGAATTAATGTGGACCTCAGGGTATGCCAGTGCCATTTTGTAGAGGGTGCATTAAATAATCATGTTTTAAAGCATGTATAATCATTTCTATTTATAAATGTATAAACGAGAAAATTCAGTATTAGAGCCAGTGGGAAACCATAATTCAAAATTCACTAACGTTTATGACTCATGGTCTTTAGAGTACACATTGAAGAGAAATCTTTGTCTTCTATATAATGGAAAAAATCTTTTTCTCTCATCTCTGTTATTTCTTTCCTTTTTCTTCTTCTTTCTGCTTTTTATATAATCATCAACCACACATACTAATGCAACAGATGTCTAAACTAAGAGTTTCCACTTTCTGTAGAATGGAATAATAACGAAGAGGGGAACATTTTAAATTAATGAGCACAGGTCCTTCTAGCATTCTAATATCCACCAGATTATTCTCTCCTACCATTAAGATCTGAGTATCACCCATTTCTCTGGCTTTCTGTTATTGTGACATCATCAGCCTTGCTATGAAGTGTCCCCAACTAATCCATCACCCCTACTAAATGTTCTCCAGTTGTGGCAATTCCTAGGAGTTTCCTTCAAGGGTCTCTGCATAACTGATCTCAGACTTATGAGAAATGCAGCATTTTACCTCTCTTTCTTCTCAGTGAAGCTGCCCATGAAATGCCAAAAGGTTCTGTACTATCTCCACTGTAATTCCCTCCCTGTAAGTGCTGCACATGGTAGGTGGCTGATAGACCTCTAAAACCATTTCATGTTTGTGGGACACTTTATTGGATTTCTCTGTTCTGCAAGAGGTAGTTTTCTCCTTTCTGCTATATTCCTTGGTACCATAACCCATTACAGTGTTTCCTGTCACAGAGGATTGCCTTGGATTGCCAAAATTTCTCCTAGATTTTGTGGAAAAAATATTTCTTTCTTCATACTGCTAGAGATTTCTCTCCATAGGACTCAGACATGAGTCCATATGAATTAGGTAAAGAGGGGCCATTTATGTCTGAAACCATCATCCTCAACTTGCCCTCAAACTTCTTTGCCCCATCTAGACCCATGTAAAGCATTTTGACATTTCTCTGTCAAGTCACAGAACTTGACATGCAGCAAATATTATTATTTGACAAAAGTCTCTCCTTCTGATCATTTGCACATTCCCTAACATTTCATAATTTGCCTATTTTTATGTCTCCATTTACATTCTTGAGCTTCCTTTCCATAAGTTATTTCCTATCACCCAATTGTGAAGTTAAATAATCAGGAAACCCTTCATTGCATCTTTTTGTGACCACTGCTAAACCAAATGAAATGGGAAGTCAGCCCTTCAAGACTTTTATGATGAGTCCTCAGATACTCCTGGAGTAGGTAAGGATGTATCAGTTAGGAAGCTCTCTGCTGGAAATAACACAACTGAAACAGACTTAAAAATAGGGCTGTCTTGGCTCACACAACTGGAATGACCAGATAGTAGCAGACTTCATGCATGATGATCAGGATCCTGCCTCCCTTTCTCTGTGATTCTCTCCATGTCTTTACTTCTTATTTTCACTTTTCATCATGGAAACAAAAATGCCTGCAGCAATTTTAGGCATCATATTCATATAGCACATTATCCGGAAAGACAAAAAACACAACTTTGCCAGCATCCCAAGCTTCACCCTGAAAGAATGGGCTTAGGTTACAGATCAAGCCAGGGACCAGTGACTAAGGCTAGAGAAGGGGAATATGATGACTGATAAAGCCAATCAAGCGCCATCCCAGAGCTTTGCCCTAAACACATCAGCTTCTTGGGAGAAAGAATAAGTATTATTAGAAAGGAGTAAGAGGGCCAGGCACTGTGGCTCACACCTGTAATCCCAACACTTTGGGAGGCCAAGACAGGAGGATCACTTGAGCCCAACAGTTTGAGATCAGTCTGGGAAACAGTGAGACCCTATCTCTAAAGAAAAATAAATTATCCAAGCTTGGTTGCTTGCATCTATAGTCCTAGCTATTCAGAAGGCTGAGGCAGAAGGATTCCTCAACTCCAAGAATTGAAGGCTGCAGTAAACCTAGATTATGCCACTGGACTCCAGCCTGGATCACAGAATGAGACATTGTCTCAAAAAAAAAAAAAAAGTGGAGTATAGGGGGTGGGAACAGATAACTAGACAACAGAAAAAAAAATGTCTACCATGTCACCCATTGCTTCAGTTTTGTTTATTCAAATGCCATATTATCTCAGCCAAAATGTCACTTTCTATTCCATTTCTTAGCTGGAACTATGCTCAGCTTTGCTATCCAACCAAATACGCCATACAAGATTACACATTTCTCTATGTGCCTGTATTAGTCCAATCTCACACTGTTATAAAGATACTACCAGAGACGGGGTAATTTATGAAGGAAAGAGGTTTAATTGACTCACAGATTCACATGGCTGGGGAGGCCTCAGGAAACTTACAATCATGGCGGAGGGTGAAGAGGAAGCAAGGCACATCTTTCATGGCAGGCGAGAGAGAGAGAAGACAGGGAAAACTGCCAAACACTTTTAGAGCATCGGATCTTGTGAGAACTCACTCACTATCAGGAGAACAGCATGTGGGAAGCCACCTCCATGATTCAATCACCTCCCACCATGTCCCTCCCTCGACATGTAGAGATCAGAATTCAAAATGAGATTTGGGTGGGAACACAGAGCCAAACCATATCAGCGCCTTACACTGAGATCTATAAGATTCAATAGATTTATTTAGTATTAGGAATAACAATCATAATAATAATAAACCAGTATTTTGAGTTGAATACAAATCAATAATGAATTAGAGCAACTAATTTAACTGCATTATTTTTACCCCTAAAATTAGCAGCATCTCCTAAAATTTACAGTTTTAGAGAAAACTAAAATGCTTTAAATTCTAGCTGGGCATGGTAGCTCACGCCTGTAATCACAGCACTTTGGGAGGCTGAGCGGGAAGACAACTTGAGCCCAGGAGTCCAAGACCAACCTGGGCAACAGGGCAAAAACATATCTATACTAAATATAGAACAAATTACTGGGTGAAGTGGCATGTGCCAGCAGTCCCAGCTACTTGAGAGGCTGAGGTAGGAGGATTACTTGAGCCTGGGATGTCAAAGTTTCAGTCAACTGTGATCAGGCTACTGCACTTCAGCCTTGGAAACAAGAGTGAGACCCTGCCTCAAAAAAAAAAAAAATACAAATAAATAAGTGAATAAAATGCTTTAAAATTCCATGTGGGTGTTAAATAACAATTCAAAATAATACTACAGAGATAGTATCAAGGGAGCATATGATTATCTTATAATAATTTAGAAAATATGAGCCATGAGTTCAGAATGAAAGCAAGAGAATGTGAGATTAGAGTATTTCAGGATTCCCTCACTGTCCTTATCCCATATTTATTTCCTAGTTTCATGCAGCTGTCTTCTCAAAATTACCTAAGACAGGATTTTTCCTGCCTGCACAATATAAAGTAATGCACCATTGTGGCAGCCCATCTCCAAAATGGCCCCCAATGGTCCTAGCCTTTTAGAATTCACATATCTTCCCACATTAAATAGCATATAGACATGATAAGTGATTCACATCACAGAGGGAATGATGCAGTATGCCAATTCTGAGATTAGGTTATAAAAGACTGTGGCTTTTGTGCTGGGTGCTCTCTCTGTATCCTCTATCTCTCCCTTTGATGAAAGAAAGCTGCCATATTGCGAACAGCACTGTGAAGAGGTCTTCATGGTGAAGAACTGTGGCCAACAGCCCGTGAGGAAGTGTGACCTGCCAACAACCATATAATTTAATCCGATTCTTCAGCCCCACTCGAGCCTTGAGATGACTGTACCCCTGAGCAACTGACTTAACAGCAACCTCATGAAAGACTTGGCTAGAACCTTTCAGCTAGGCTGCTACTGGTGTCCTGACCTCTTGAAACTGTGTAAGATAATAAATGTTTTATGTTTTAAGCTGATATATTTTGGTGCAGTTGGATAAAGAGATAACTAATGCACTCCTTGCTTTCTGTTTCTAACCTTGCCTTTTAATTCCCCTTGCTCTGTCATTATATATTAATTTCTTTAGTTTGTTTATTGTGTCTGTGAGAACAATGACATTTCTCTTTGAGTTTCCTTTGTATTCCCAGCCTGGAAGAGTGTTTGGAATGCAACAGACAATAAAAAGTGGATGAGTAATGAGAGCCTAAAATTTTTATGCAAAAGGTGATAGTTTTTCGTTTACTGTTTTTAAATCAGTCTTCAGTGATCTAATTTTAGCCATCTGTGATTATAGTAAACATCTTTATGGAAGGTCTGCCCCATTCACTATGAATCCTTTTACCTACTGCAAAAAGTCGATAGGACCACAAGCACTTGTCACTAATGATTGGATGATTGCTGGACACCAGACCTGCTATGTTGGTGACTTGATGATGAGGGATTGCTGTTATGAATGGATTAATCCATTCATGGATTAAGAGATTAATGGGCTAATAGATTAATGGGTTATCATAAGAGAGGCACTTACCAGATTCAGTCTCTTGACCTTGAACTTCTCAGCCTCTGGAACTGTAAGAAATAAATTTAAAAAAAATAATAAATTACCCAGTTTCAGGCCGGATACATAGCAAGACCTCATCTCTCTATATATAGCTCTCATGTGAATTAACAGCAAGAACTCATTCACTCCTGGGAGCATGGCACCAAGCCATTATGAGAGATCCACACCCACAACCCAGACTCAGAAACCCAAGCCCCATCTCCAACATCGGGGACCACATTGCAATCTAAGACTTGGTGGGGGCCAAACAAACCATATCCAAACCATAGCATTCATGTTGAAATTTATTTATTTTTAAATAATTTGTTTTATTTTTGTGGGTACCTAGTAAGTGTATACATTTATGAGGTCATGTTAAAATTTAATTCTGAATGGGGGATATTAAAAGATGGGACCTTTATGATTAGGTGACTGAATCATGAAGGCTCTGCCCTTGTGGATAGATTAATTCATTCATAGATTAATGAATCAGTAGGTTAATGGATTAGATTAAGGGGTATCATGGGAGTGGAACTGGTGGCTTTTCAAGAAGAGGAACAGAGACCTGAACTAGCACACTCAGCCCACTGGACAAGTGAAGCCCTGTGCTGCCTCAGGACTCTTCAGAGAGTCTCCACCACTTTCACCAGGTATAGTCCCTTGACCTCAGACTTCTCAGCCTCTATAACTGTAAGAAATAATTTTTTTCTTTATAAATTAGCCAGTTTCTGGTAGTCTACTATAAGCAACAGAAAATGGACTAAGACAAGACCCAAGCTGAGCCAATCAGAAATTCTCCCCTGGGTATTAGGAATTAAAAGCAAAAGAGGGAGAAAAAGGAATCTCTGTGTGGCTGTTCCTCTGCATCAATCAGGACAGACTATGGTAAGAAACAACAGCAACAACCTCCAGAGCCTTAAGCAACAAAGGCTTATTTCTTATCACAATATGTGTTGTTATGGTTTGGATATAGTTTGTCCCCAACAAAACTCAGGCTGAAATTTGATCCCCATAGCTTATTTCTTATCATAGTATGTGTTGTTATGGTTTGGATATAGTTTTTCCCCAACAAAACTCGCACTGAAATTTGATCCCCAATGTGGGGGTGTTAAGAAGTGGGGCCTAGGGGGAGGTGTTTGGGTCATGAGGTGGATCCCTCATGAAGAGATTGTTGTTGTTCTCGCAAAAGTCAGTTCTTGTTCTGAGATAGGGCAGGAATCCCTCTTAAGGGTTTGCTGGGGACCCTCCACCAAAACATGAAAATTAAAAAAATCTTGACTTCCTTAAAGAAAATTCCAGATATCTAGCTAGTCCTAAAAAACAAACAAAAACTTAAAAGCAAGATGATAATAGTTTATAACAACAGTGTCACAGGATATTTTATTTCCTATAAAAACTAAAGATAACATCTTAACATATGTCCCAAGTTGTTTTTCAGGAACCCAGATCCCCACTAAATGGATCCACTGGCACAAAGGCCTCAAATAGGGGAGAACTGAAGACTAAACTCTGACTACTATTCTTTGTTCTAAATTTCTTCTTGAGGGGCCTTATGGAGACCATGCCCATGAGCCCAAGCTAACATTCTTTTCTGCTTATCTCAAATTTTTAGAGAGTTTTATCTTATCAACCAATCTTAAGTCAGAAAGTCTTTAAATCCACCTATGACCTGTGGGCCCCCCTCTTTGAGATGTCCCGCCAAAGCATGGCAGGCAAGCCCCAAATTGGGGATTTGCCCAGGAGAGTTCTTGGCTTCACCAAGAAAGAATTCAAGGGTGAGCTGGTAGTGTTAAATAGAAATTTTCATAGAAGTAGTAGTGTCTAGAAGAAGCAGAGATACTGCTCCTTGCAGAGCACGGCTACCCTATAGGCAGTGTGTCCAGAGTAGCATCTCAAAGGCAGTTCTTCAGTCATATTTTCAGCCACTTTTAATTACAGGCAAATTATGGGGTGGATTATGCAGAAATTTCTAGGAAAAGGGTGGTAGCTTCTGGGTTGTCAGGTTGTTGCCATGCTAAGGGCATTAACTCCTGGCTGTTGTCATGGCAATGATAAATTGACATGACACCCTGGTGGGTATGTCTTATGGAAAGCTGCTTCCTCCCTGGCCCTGTTTCAGTTAGTCCTCAATTTGGTCTGATGTCCAAGTCCTGCCTCCTACCTCACTGCATTTTTAGGTTAAACCAATAATACAACCTCCATATATTCTTTTATGACTTTGCCTAAAACCTCCAGCACCCTTGCTTTTAAAAACCCTTACCTGTGGCTAGGCATGGTGGCTCATGCCTGTAATCCCAGCACTTTGGGAGGCTGAGGTGGTTGGATCATGAGGTCAGGAGTTCGAGACCAGCCTGACCAACATGGTGAAACCCCATCTCTACTAAAAATACAAAAATTAGATGGTTGTGGTGCTGTGTGCCTGTAATCCCAGCTACTTGGGAGGCTGAGGAAGGAGAATCGCTTGAACCTGGGAGGCAGAGGTTGCAGTGAGCTGAGAATGCGCCATTGCACTCCAGCCTGGGCTACATAGCAAGACTCCATCTCAAAACCAAACAAACAAACAAGAACCATAACCAATGAACAATTGGGGAGCTCAAGACTTAAGCACTAACTGCCCAATTCTCCTTGCTTGGCACCCTACAATAAATGCCTCACTTTCTTTCACTACAATCCTGATATTGGTGTTTGGCCTTGCTGCACAGGGAGATTGAACCCCAGTTTGGTTTTATAACAGCTCTTGAGAGATTGAAAAAGAGAGAGTCCCTAAGAGAGTGAGTTATTATAAAGTGGGCTTCCACCTCCTGTTTGGTCCCTTTGCACGTGTATCAGCTCACCCTCTGACCTTCTGCCACGTTGTGACACCACACAAAAAACTCTAACCAGAAGTTGAGCAGATGCTGGCACCATGCCCCCTGAGCTTTCCGAATGTGCAGAACGATGAGCTAAATAAACTTCTTTTTTTAAAATCCAAGCATACCTTGAAGACATTGGGAGTTCAGTTCCATACTACCACAATAAAGCAAATATCACAATAAAGCAGTTCACACAAATTTTTTGGTTTCCCAGTGCATATAAAAGTTATGTTTACACTGTACTGTAGACTATTGTGTGCAAAAGCATTATGTCTAAAAAAATGTACATACTAAAAAAACAAAAATAGGTCAGAGTAGTCTGAGCTATTTCAGGCATGCAAAATTTACTAGACCCAGACAGATTTGAATACCGGGCTTTGGCCATGCTTTCCCATGCCTAAGCGCAATTGTTTAAAGGCATTTTGTTCTTGACTAGCAGCTTCCCCCATTATCTTTATGTTCTTAGATTTTGTGATGCAAGGAAGAAAGTATAGCCAGTAAATGGCTTATGTTTTTTTAAATATAAATTCTTGGTAAACAAGTTAAGATCTGCTTTTCCTTTACTTAAAAACCCACTGTGACTGGTGGCAATCGGTGTGTATATTCAACCCAACTGGAATCTAAGCTCCTGAGTGGCCATTCTCAACCACTGAGCCCAAATAAACTCTACACTTAATCGTATTTTCTGAATCTTCTTACTTAAGCTTGGCAATACCTGAATTAAAAAATACTTTATTGATTAGGCTTATGAACACTGTCAAATGAAAATCAACTTTCCTGTGTATGTGGGGATAATATGCAACTGTTAATGCAAAAAGAGGGAAATGGGAAGAGGGGGAAAAGAGGGCAGACATGGAGAACAAATGAGACAGAAGGGAAGGGAAGCCAGAAGAATATCAAGAATGACAGAAAATAAAAGGCGGATAAAATTCAAATGAAAAAGAAGGGAAAAATCCTACATCCTCCGACAGGTCTCTCCAAATCTGGACCACAGACTCCAAGCGACAGTCAGAAAACTCCCAGCCCCCTGTGCGCCGCGCGTCCGGCTGACATCCGCTTCCTGGATCAGCTTGCGGCGCGGTGCTGTGACGTCACCGGAAACCGGCACTTTCGGTCCCGTGCAGTCTTCCCAGGATCCTCAGGGAGAGCAGGCAGCCTAACAGGCGGGCAGGTGAGGTACAGCATCCCGTGGTTAGGGTGACTGCCCGAAGGAAGGACGGGCGGGCAGGCGCGAGGGATCTGGCGTCTCTTCTTCTCTGTGGCTCCTCGCAGAGCCTCTGTTGCCCTGGAACAGATGGTCCGTAGCAGCGAGAATAATGTTGCTCCGACAGCTCGCGGGTTCGGAGCCACTTGACCTGGGAGTCCCTTTAGCTGCAGGCCGGGCGGTGGCTCCCCCGAGCGCGGGAATGCAGCATTTGAACCCCTAAGTGCAGCCCACATGTGGGGGAGTCTTGTGGCACCCGCATAGTGTAGTAGAGGCCAAAAGATTGGGCAACCGGCCGGGAAGAAATGGCTAGGAGGGGTCAAACCCTGGGCCGGGAATGTTTTTTGCCTCCGGCGTTTAGGGCTCACGCCGCCTTTTATTCACGCTGAAGACCTTAACTGTAAACTCTCCCTTGGATTTTAGTTTGGTTTTGTTCCCCACGCAAGACAGGATGCATATGGGAACATTTTATTACTTGATTGATTGATTCGTGTCTTCCCTTGCAAGTAGTTACCGGACACCTGCTTTGTGTCCTGTATGCCAAACACTGGAAGAGTTGGTAGTCCTTTAGTTGGAAGAACAAATCTGTATGGAGAAAGAGATACAACCAAAGGAAACCCAGAAGATTTAGAAACATCTCCAGAATGTTTATTCTCAAAAGCCATTTTTTAATTAAACTTCTTTCTGAAACTGTAAGTAGGAGTGTCTCTGTTGTGTGTTTCCCCATTTTTCCATCTAAAGGTGAAAGTCCTGGAAACCTGCTAAGGCCCCTCTTTCCAGCATGTAGCATTCTACGGCACAATCATTGCAACACGATGGGTACCTATCTAAATTTTGTATTTTAATATTTTGCTTTTTGATAATGCCTTTAGACTAGAGGACTTTTATCTTTGTTAAAATATTGCTCTACTTTCAGCATTTTCTCCCTTGTAGTATTACCATAATATATTTAAGGTTAAGTAATTAATTCTGAAGTCTACTTTAAGTATACTTCAACCAGAGTGAAATTAGTGTATTATTTCTAATGAGTATTTAATATAGATAAGTAGTTTGTACACTTGTGAAATTCTTGGCTTTAATTGATGTCCAGAAGCTGAAAGCTGCTCTCTGGCACATTAAAAAAATGTGTGTGATTCTACAGTCTTCTGAGACTACAAGAAAGTTTGGTATCATAGTTGCCACCTTAGACGTAGCAAAGGAATTGTGCAAAACAAATTGCCTTTTTCAAGTAAAGATGATTCAGCAAGTTAATCGTGAGGGTAGTGTGTGCTTTAGTTTTTAATATGTCCTCAGCAGTAGTCATGGATTTTATCTTCATTATTTAAGCTTGATTTTGTCACCCACTTGCACAAAGAAGAATCTCACTGAGGTTAGTGTACAGTCATTCAGATAGCAAATATAGCAAAAGTAGGTGAAATGTGAAAGTCATTTTTAAAAAGTTGTGAAATTGCTCATCTCGCAACCAGAAGCAAAGACAACTACACAGAATCTTGGTGTAACATACACTCGTTTTCACTTGGACTTTTCACTTACAATATTTTGCAGTTTGTTTTTTTGGGGTTCTTTAGTGTTATATAATATTTCAAAGTAATATGTGACTGGAAAATATTGGAATAGGTCTCAGAAGACTGTAGAATTTGCCACTTAAGCACTTATGACCTTGAACAAAAAAATGTAAACGTCTGACCTGGCATGGTGGCCCACACCTATAATCCCAGCACTTTGGGAGGCCACAGCGGGCAGATCACAAGGTCAGGAGCTCAAGACCAGCCTGGTCAATATGGTGAAACCCCATCTCTTCTACAAATATAAAAATTAGCAGGCATGGTGGTGGGTGCCTCTAGTCCCAGCTACTCGGGAGGCTGAGTCAGGAGAATCACTTGAACCTGGGAGGTGGAAGTTGCAGTGAGCCAAGATTCTGCTATTACACTCCAGGCTGAGTGTCAGAGCGAGACTCCATCTCAAAAAACAAAATGAAACAAAAAAGAGTAAACATCTTTGACCTTCAATTTCTTGTTCTGTTAATTACGTACATTTTAGTATCGTTAAAAAGAATATAATTGAGAAAGGAAAAGAATAATTTGCAAATGAAAAGTGAAAAGCCATGGTTTTGTTGCAAGGGGCTAGATGGTGATCAAGTCAGGATACAGAAAACAATTACTGTAAAAAAATTTTGTTTATGCATCATCTGTATTATGTTGACTTTCACCTGTATGTTTTCAAATGTACATAGGGCTTTGTACTAAGAGTCTCAATTTTCCCCTTTCATACCACTTATACTGATTGCAGTTAAATATGTATATAATTACTAATAACTTTTTAAAACCTTTTTGTTTTGAAATAATTGCATATTCACAGGAAGTTGCAAAAACATTTACAGGGATGTTCCTGTGTACCCTTCAGCCTGCCTCCCCTGATGGTAACATCTTGAATAACTATGGTAGAATATTAAAACTGGGAAATTGACACTGATACAATTCACAGAGTATATTTCCATTTCACCAGCTTTATAAGGACTCATTTGTGTGTGTACACAGGTCTATTTGTAGCTTCTCATAATTACCATAATCAAGGAATTAATTCCATCACTACAAGGCTCCCTTATGCTGCCTCCTTAGAGCCAAACTATCTTGTCCCAACTGTGTCCCTAACCCATGACAACCACTACTCTATCTGTATAATTCTGTTATTTCAAGGATATTGTGTAGATGGACTCATACCATATGTAATTTTTTGAGATCCATCCAAGTTGTGTGTATCTATCATGTGTTCCTTTATTTATTGCTGAGTAGTATTTCATGGGATGGCTATGCAACAGTTTGTTTAACCATTCATTCATTGAAGGACATTTGGGTTACTCTATTATAAATAGAGCTTCTGTGAGCCTTTATGTGAAGGTTTTTGAGTGAACATACGTTTTTCCCTCTCTGGGATAAATGCCCAAGAGTACAGTTGCTAAATCATATGGTAAATATATGTTTAGTGAATTAATACTTCTTTAGCTTGTTGATATGGTGAGTTACGTTAATTTTCAAATGTTGAACATAACTGGTATAAATCTCACTTGGTTATGGTAAATAATTTTCATATATTTCTATATTCTATTTGCTAATATTTTGTTAAGGTATAGGTATGAGAGGTGTGTTGTAGTTTTTTGCTCGTTTCTTTTATACTGCCTTTGTCAGACTTTGGTAGAGTAATAGTATTCTACATGGTTTTTAGTGATAATCCTTGTTTCATTATTGCTGCTATATTAGTAATTTGTGTGATTTTATCTTCTTCAGTGGTGGTTTGCTGATTTTAGTGATCTTTTTCAAAGAACTATTTCATCTTTGTTTATTTTTCTGTTTTCAATGTCATTGATTTCTGCTCTTATATTTATTTTCTTCCATCTCACTTTTATTTTGCTTTTCTTTGTCTAATTCTGTGATTATTACTTTAAAATCTTTGTTTCTAATGTAAGCATTTATTGCTATAATTTCCCTCTTGACATTGCTTCAGTTGCATCTCACAAATTTTGCTGTCTTGTATTTTCATTTCCATTCAGTTCTATATATTGTAAATTTTTCCTTTGAAATTTCCTTGATCCATGAAAATATTTGGGAGTATGTCATTTAGTTTCCAAGTGTTTGGAGATTTACCTGTTGTTTTTCTGTTGATTTCTAGTTTTTTCCACAATGATCAGAAAACATATGCTGTATAATTTTTAATTTTTAAATTTGTTTTATGACTGAGGGTATGGTGTATCTTGGTGGATGTTCCATGTATGCTTGAAAAAAATATGTATTCTGCTATTGTTGGTTGCAAGTTTCTATGCATGTCAGTTATGTTCTGTTCATTGATGGTATTGTTCTGTTCTTCTCTGCCTTGTTGATTGTCTAATAGTTATTTTTGTTGCTGAGGGTCCCAACTATAATTATGAATATCTGTTTTTCCTTTTAGCTCTGTTGGTTTTGACTTAATGTATTTTAAATATCTGTTGTTTGGTACATATACATTTAAGATGTTTTCATGATGAATTAATCCTTTTATCTTTGTACAATAATTTTCTTTGCTCTGAAGTCTACTTTATCTGCTGGTAATATAGCCATCCCTACTTAAAAAAAATTAGTTAGCCTGACATATCTTTTCTATACTTGTATTTTCAACCTACCAATGTCATTATGTTTTAGTGAATTTCTTATAGGCACTATATCCCTGGGTCTTTAAAAAAAGAAACTACTCTGCCAATCTCTGTCTTTTAACTGGTATAATTATATCATTTACACTTAAAAGTAATTGTTGATGTGTTAGAGTTTAAGCCAGCCATTTTATTATTTGTTTTCTGTTTATTTCCTGTTTTTCATATCTGTTCCTCTTTTCTTGTCTTTCTGTAGGTTGACTGAATATTTTCAGAATTCTATTTGATGTGTTTATAGTGTTTTTTTACTATCTAGTTTAGTAAATCTTTTTTAGTATGCTTTGGGTATAACAATAGTCATAACAACTTATCACAAGGGTTACTTGTATTGCCTTTTGCCAATTGAAATATAGGGATCTTACTTCCATTTAGGTCCTTTTACCCTTCCCCTTTTTATAATTTAATAGTTGTATTTTCTCTATACACCTTGAACACCACATCAAATGTTGTTATAACATTTACTTCAACTATCAAATATGATTTCAAAAACTCACAAGGGGAAGAATAGTTGATTTTATATTTACCATTACTATTACCCAATTCAGTGTTCTTCCTTTACTCAGATCAAACCCTATTCATGCATCATTTCCTTTTTCTTTTAGGAGAACTTCCTAAAGATATGTCCGTAGTGACAAATTATTTTAGTTTCCAAAATCTGAGAATGTTGTTCCCCTTCGTTCCTGAAGGATGGTTTTGTTCTATATGGAATTGGCCTTGACAGTTCTTTTTCTTTAACATTTGAAAAATGTACCATTTCTTTCTGGCCTCCATGGTTTTGGATGATAAATCTGATGACATTCAAATTATTGTTCCCCTTAAAGGTAATGTGCCATTTCTCTCTGGCTGCTTTTAAGATTTTTTTCTTTGTTTTCAGTTTTCTAAAGTTTGACTTATGATGTATCTTGTATTTTTTATTTCCTACTTGGGGCTTTCTCAGCTTCTTGACTCTGTAGATTTACCTATTTTGTCAAACTGAGAAGTTTTGAGCTATTATGTCTTTGATTATTTTTTCAGCACCATATGTTCTTCTCTTCCCTTATATCTCTGATTGCGTGAATGTTCGTTACTGTCCTACAAAAGTCCCTGATGCCCTGCTTGTTTCTTTGTCTGTTTTTCTCTGTTCGGACTGAGTAAATTCTGTTGATCTGTTTTCAAGTTCACTGATCCTGTTCTCTGTCAATTCCACTCTACTATTGAGCACATCCAGCAAGTTTTTAATTTTAATTAGTATTTTTTTCAATTTTATATCTATTTTTGGTTCTTTTGGAAACATTTCATCCTTCAAGGAGAGCTACTTTCGATATACATGGACTTTCTTGGAAAAACTAATAACAATTTTAGGTTATTTGTATTTATGGACTAATGTTACTCAAGATTTTAAACCTTCTCTGCAAAGTTGTCTCTGCAATTAGCAGATGAAGAATGAACAGATATAAATTTTTTTCTTTTTGTCTCAGGTAATTCTTTGTTAGAGACACTAATAAAAGGGAAATGGGGAAGGAATTGGAGAAGATAATATAGGCCTTAGTAAATTGAAAATCATCTGTAGTATCTCACTGACAGGTAAAAGTAGGAATTTTGAAACTCTAGCAAAAGGAAACCAGGAATGAAGATGAAATGAAAAATTTATATTTACTTCATTAAAACTTTTAAAGTTGTCATATAGTTTCAGATTTTAAAAGCTCTTTCTTTCAGCCTAGGCAACAAAGCAAAACCCCATCCCTACCAAAAAAACAAAAAGTTAGCCAGGCATGGTGGTGTATGCCTGTAGTCCCAACTACTTGTAGGGCAGAGGAAGGAGGATCACTTGAGCCCAGGAGGTTGAGGCTGCAGTGAGCCAAGATTGTGCCCCTGCATTCCAGCCTGGGTGACAAAGTGAGATCCTATCTCCAAAAAAGTTAAAAATAAATTTAAGAAAACAAAAAGCTTTTTCTCCTTTCCTCCTTTTCCCTTGAAGAATACTGAAGACTTTACATAGTTGACAAATGAGGTAAATCTAAGAAAAAACAAAAATTAAGTAAAACAGGTAACATTCAGTGGCCATAATGACTGCTGAGGTTTATCAGTTTGATTCCTATCCCTACGATATAATTAAAAATAAACCATGGACCCCAGTGCCAGGCTCACTGACAGTATAACATTGTGATTCAAAAGCTCTTTCTCAGTAAGTATGAAAAGTTAATGCATGAAAAAAATATATGTTAATTCAGTGGAGGAAAAGATGGTTTCTATATTTCAATGGTATTAACACAGTCGATTTTCATCTAAAAGAAAGCTGGATCCTTATATACTGGATGAAAGGTTTATAAGTAGAATTTAATAAAAATTAAAATAAACATCTGGGAAGCAATATAGAAGTCCAGAAAAGAGTTAGTATCTGCATTATACAAAGTTTTCTTACAGACTGATAAGAAAAAGATAAATAACTCACTTGGAACCTGGGCAAATGATATGAAGAGAAAATTCACAGAAAAGATAGTCTAAAAAGCTAACAAATGTGAAAAAATGCTTAAACACACTTGTAGTCAGTGAAATGCAAATTAAAGAGTAAGGTGTTTTATATCCAAAGACTGTAAGACTTAGAAACAGTGGTATCACTTAGTGATGACAGGGTTGTAGAGGCAAAGATAGCTTCCTACATTACTAAAAGAATTACATTCTTTTGTTGAGAATTAATCTGGCAAGATCTATTAAATTTCAACCAGTAATTTTACACTTGGCAAACTGGCCTGTAATAACAAAAGCACTGGTAGATATGAATATATGTAAGAACATGGGTATTTAAGTGTACTTATTGCTCATTGTTCTGAAAAAACTGGGAGCTAATTGAATGCTTGGCAACAGGGGATGGTCATATAAATTATGGTATATCTACATTATGAAACTATTAAAAAATGAATTAGTTATATAAACTCTTTGACTTGGCAGGATATTCATATGTTACTAAGTATGAAAGCAAAGTGCATAGAAGTGTATATAATATGTTACTGTTTGTCAAACACTGGTAACTCATGAAAAAAATACATAAATGCTTAATATATATTTGTGTATAATTGTAGAAGAATATGGAAGACTTTATACTAAGTTAATAACATGGGTTTGGGAGTGATATGAATGGAGGTAAGGAGTAGAGGTAGAGTGGAGGCATAATGCAAAAGATTAAACAATAATTATTCATAAAAATCACAGCATGCATTATATATCATGTATCTATATAAGTGAAATTATATGTATGCATGTAAGTAAAATTTTAAAAATAAAGAACATGAGCTCTGGAATCTTTCAGACATTTCTGTGTTCAAATTCTGATTCTGACTCTGCCAGTTTACAACTTTCAAGCTGTGTGACTTTGGCAAATTGTTTAATGTCTTTCAGTCAGTTTTCTCTTCACATACTTTCTTGGGGTAGGAGGATGAAATAATAGTACCCATCTCATAGGGTTGTCATCAGGATTAAATTTGGATAGTATCTGTGAAGTGCTTAGCAGAGTGCCTGGCTTACAGAAAGCACTATCAGATGTTAGTTCCTACTGTTGCCTTGGTTCTTATGCTTTTGGACATTTATTAATATCTATTTTTGAAACTTTATCACCATCCCACAACTTTCTTGAAACACTCCTCACTGGCTTACATTACTTTACATGTCTTTGTTAATGCCTATTTCTAATTGTTCCTTTTTATTGTTTTGCTAATATCTTTTTTTCCTTACCTATGGATATTGCTCCCAAAACACAGCAGGAGTTGTCAAAGAAGCTTTTTCTTTCTTTTTGGGGGGGAGGGGGGATGGGACAAAGTCTTGCTCTGTTGCCCAGGCTGGAGTGCAGTGGCATGGTCTCGACTCACTGTAACCTCCATCTCCTGGGTTCAAGCAATTCTCCTGCCTCAACCTCCCAAGTAGCTGAGATTACAGGCACCTGCCACCACACCTGGCTAATTTTTTGTATTTTTGGTAGAGACTCAGTTTCACCATCTTGGTCAGCCTAGTCTCGAACACCTGACCTCATGATCCGCCTGCCTCGACCTCCCAAAGTGCTGGGATTACAGGCATGACCCACTGCGCCCAGCCCAAATAAACTTTTGAATTAGGGTGACTGGGAAAATAGTAGTTTTGTATACGACAGCAGAGAAGTCATGATGTAGAGTTTATAGGGTTGATTTTTAAAACAAGATGATTTTGATATTTGCCATGCAAAAGTTGTATGCATCAATGAGACACCCAGATGAAAATGCTCAATAGTTGGAAAATCAGGATAGAAGCTTGAGAAGTAGATATAAGGATTCTTCCACGTGGCTAATTCTCAAAGTGGATGTAATCTCCAAGGGAGAGCATATAGAGAAGGGAACCCAGGGTATAACCTTTGGGAACAGGGAATAGGTGAGGAAAAGGTTCTCAATGAGGACTGGAAGGTAGCATTGAAGCCAGGATAGAGGAGTTGTTTAAGAAGTAGCCAGAGAAACTGTGTCTACTTTTTTCTCTCTGGAGCTTTAGTTCTGTGGCTCACATTGTCTTCTGGCCTTGTTCTTTATTTTCTTGAAACTTAAACTACATTCGTAACTAATCCCAGCTTCCTTTCCTCCCACTAGCTTCCCCTCCTTTTATATTTCCCCCTACATGTATGTGAGTACACTTCATTCCCCTCGTCTTTGGCATCAAAATCTGTCATCTCTGCTCCATTCCCTTCCCTCGTTCTCCATATCATTACCAAGACTTTAGACTCTCATTCACTCCTTTTTCATTCCCACTCTTGCCTATATTTGATTGATTATTATCAAAACAATCTAAGCAAGATGATTTTGATAGCTTCCAAACTCTAGTCTTGTGTTTTTTTCTGTCTTTCATAGTCTTCTTAAAAGAACTAGTTTAATCCAATCCCTCTCCCTTTTAAAAGCCACCAGATTCCCTTTCCTCTATCATTTTCCCAAACTATTCTGAGGAAGGAGATGAGATATTAATGAGAGAGATTAGTAGGATCACCTTTGATGAAGTATGGTCAAATCAGTTTTTAAAAGATTGCATTTTTGGCATGAGGGACAACTTTCGTGGAAGACAATTTTTCCACAAATTGTGAGGAGTGGGGATGGTGGTTTGGGGATGAAACTGTTCCACCTCAGATCATCAGGCATTAGATTCTCATAAGGAGCACACAACCTAGATCCTTCACATGCACAGTTCACAGTAGGGTTTGCGTTCCTATAAGAATTTAATGCCTCCACTGATCTAACAGCAGGCAGAGCTCAGGCAGCAATGCTTGCTTGCCACTTAACCTCCTGCCATGTGACCCATTCCTAACTAGTTCTGGTCCATGTCCTGGGTTTGTGGACCCTTGTTGTATACTATGTCCCCCTCTTCAGCATTCTCCATTCTTTTCAGTGTACTTTGAAAAAATTCTGCAGAACTAAAGCTTACGTGCCTTTGTATTTAACTTAACTTTGCAGATCGTGTTTTCCAAAGATGGCCACAATAGTAACTCCCATACCACATGTTCTTTTTACAATAAGACTTGGATACTTCTTCTACTGACCCTCTCAGTAGAAATGTCAAAGTCATATTGTAAAAAGAACATGCCTTTGAATATTGATGGGCTTGTGTCTAACATGGAATTTATACTATGTGACTTTTGAGGGCAGGTCATAAAAGGTAATAAAGCTTCAATCTGGTACTCTTGAGACATTTGCTCTTGGAAGCCAGCCACCATTTTCTGAAGAAGCCTAAAGTAGCCCATATTGGCGGGCTAAATGGAGAAGGTACATGCAGGTGTTCCAGGCCAACATCAGTCAAAACAACAACATCAGTTACCAGGCATATGAATAAAGATACTTCCAGATGACTTCTGCCCCAGTGATGAAATCACACCCAGCTGTTGAGTTTTCTCAGCTAAGGTCCCAGACTTTGGATCAAAGACAGGCTATCTTTGTTGTGCCCTTTCTGAATTCCTGACCCACAGAATCCATAAGCATAGTAAATGGTTGTCTTAAGCCACTAAGTTTTGGAGTAATATTTCAGGTAGCGAGAGGAACTGGAACACCCAATATTTTCTGAGAACACTTTGTTTTCTTAAGTATAGTAACTAGTAGCTTGTGATACATGTTCCTTGGAAAACCTTTTTATGGAATTACTGGTTTTCTAATGTTTTAGCTTGCCATTCAAGGCCTTCATAGGGAACAGTAGGACAGCTCCAGTACTGGCCTATACATATCCAGTAAATCAGTCTCCTCCCTGAATGGTATTTTCTTTACAGTTTTTGTATCAGTATTCTTTTACTCTTCTAGAAAGCCTTTATGTTTATTGGCTATCTGATACTCTGTTTTGTGAAGTGCCTGTTCAAATACTTTGCCCATTTTTCTATTGAGTTGTCTCTTACTGATTTGTAGTTCTTTGTGAATTCTGGATATGTACATGTTGTGAGAAAAATCTATATATCCTATGTGATATATATGTATATATTTCCCAACAACAAGCTTGTATTCAGAATACTAGTGTGTGTGTGTGTGTGTGTGTGTGTGTGTGTGTGTGTGTGTGTGTAGTGTTCTCCCACTCTGTGACTTGCCTTCTGACTCTCTTAATAGTGTCTTTTGCTAAATACAAATGCTTAATTCTAATGGAGGATGCAATTTGGAAGTCTTTTCCTTTAGGGCTAATGCATACTATTACCTTGTTTAAGAAACCTTTGGCCACCCTAAGCTCATAAAGTTATGTTCTAATGTTATCTTTTGTTTATTGTTCACCTTTCGCGTTTAGATCTATAATATACCTAGTGCTATATTTTGTCTATGGTGTGAGATAGGAGTCAATATTCATTTATTTTCCACATGGATATCCAGTTGAAGCAGCATCATTTATTTAAAAGACCTTCTTTTCCTTACTCCTCTGCAAGAATGCCATTGTCATAAATCATGAACATATATGTTTGGGTTTGTTTCTGGATTCCTTGTTCTTGTGTACTGTTTTGTCTGTTTTGTCTTTGTATTTAATAATGGTATATTTTTATTAAACCTGGATACAGGGTAAAGTCCTCCAACTTTGTGGTTGTTCTTCAGATTTGTCTTGGGTATTCTTGACTTTTTACATTTCCATATACATATTAGAATTAACTTTCTAATTTTCATTTAAAAAAAAAGGAAAGGGAAAAAACCTGATTTGGATTGGAACTTTACAAATCTAAGAATTAATTTGGAGTTTATACTAGTGAGTCTTCGAGTCCACAAATATGATTTTCCCCTCATTATTTAATTTCTGTCAGTAATATCCAGCAAACTATATAGCTTTCTGTGTAGAAGTTTTGCACATCGTTAGATTTATTCCTAAATATTTGATTTTTTGATGCTGTTAAAAGTGGTGTCTTTAAAAAATTTTTTATTTTCAAATTGTTCGTTGCTGGTATATAAAAATACATTTGATTTTCATATATTGGCCTTTTAGCTAATGACAATGTTGCATTCACTTATTACTTCAAATAGTGCATATATAAGGGTTTTTTTTTTTTTTGCATTTTCTGTATATCATCATGTTTGTGAATAATAACACATTCTTCCTATCCAATCTAAATACATTTATATCTTTTTTTGGTATCTTATTGCATTGGCAAGACCTCAAGTATAAAAGAGTTGATAGCAGGCCTCTATGTTTTGATCCCAAACTCAGAGGTTTTCAGTATTTTACCCTTAGTAAAACATTTACCGAAGGTTTTCAATACTTGTATTGTATGAAAAATATGTATTTCGTATTTATATTTTATAAAAGAAGGTTTCTTTATTGCTCACTTTTTAAGAATTTTTTTCATGACTGTATTGGATTTTTTTTTTATTGTACTTTAGGTTCTGGGGTACATGTGCAAATCATGCAGGATTGTTGCATAGGTACATGCATGGCAATGTGGTTTGCTGCCACCATACCCCCATCACCTACATCTGGCATTTCTCCCCAAGTTATTCATCCCCGACTTCCCCACGCCCTCTGTTGTCCCTCCCTTGCCCTCACCCCAACCAGACCGCAGTGTGTGATGTTCCCCTCCCTGTATTGGATTTTGTGAAATATTTTCTGTATCAGTTGAGATGATTATATAAGTTTTCTTTACCCTGTTAATGTGGTAACTTCAACTGATTAAATTCTGAATATTTAAACAATTTTTCATTTCTGGTATATACACAATTTGGTTGTCATCTGTTACCCTTTTATATAGCACTAGATTTGGTTTTTACGTCTATCTCAACCTTAATTCTAATGTACATTTTAAACTAAAATTTATAAAGGCTTGCTGATTTCATAAAATGAGTTGGGAGGTAGTCCCTGTTTTTCTACTCTCTGGACAACTCTATGTAAAATTGATATTATTTCTTCCTTAAGTGTTAATTTCATGTGGACCAAGAATTATGAATTCAGTGTCTTAAGATATAAGTCTATTAAGAGTCTTCTAGTCTTTTTGTATCTGTTGGGTTTGGGTTTTTTTTTTTTTTAATTTAACCATGTCAAGTTTATTGGCATACATTTCTTCATAATTATTATTTTTTGATGTCTGTAGAATCTGGAGTGATGTCCTTTTTTCACTTCTGATAGTGATTGATGGTGCCATCTCTCTTCCTGAAGAGTCAAGGGTTTACCTATTTATAGGTCTTTACAAAGTACAAATATTTGAGTTTGCTAATCTCTCTAATGTAAACTTTTTTCCTATTTCGTTAATATCTATTCTTCATTATTGTCTTTTTTCTATTTTATTTTTTCTTTATTAAGTCCTTTATTTGCATCCTTGTTTTTGAATATATGCATTTCAAAACTTTGAATTTTCCTGCATTCATATCTTTATCTGCATTTCATATATTTTATCATATTTTGATTCTATATTGCTTCTCTGCTTTCTGCTTATTTCTATATTAATTATTTTCTATATTTTATTAGTTTGTTACACAGTCTTGCAAATCCTTTCAGTGGTTACTGATTTTTTAAACAAATTTTTAAAAAGTTTTTCTGGCTTTTCTAATTGTTCTCAATGGAAGATTATTTGGAAGCAATTTAATCTGTCATTGCTAAAGCAAATTCAAACTTAATTCTAATGTACATTTTAAATTAAAAATTAAAAACTCTTATTTAAAATAACTTTCAGACTCACCTGTGTTATATACTAAACATTTAATATATACAGATAAGCAGCATGTTTATATTGGCTGCTAGGCCAATTTTGAAAAATGACTAAAGTAAAACTTCTGATGCCACTTATATTTTCTATTTCTACCCTGGACCTTTAAAAGTCAAACCTGCACTTGACCAGTAACCAAATATTTTCCAAGTAGGTTTAATACTAGTGCCTAGGAATAGCACTAATGAAGATTCAGACTTATGCAAAGTATATGCTCTGCTTTGTGTCATTGTGGCGCAATAATAGAGTCCACACAATTGCCCACGTTTGATATTATTACATATAAAGTTTCTGGCATTTGAGCAAGTTTTGCTGTGTGGCATTGTGGGACAATAACATAGTCCACGTAAGTTGTCCACATTTGATAATATTAGATATAAAGTCCACATAAGTTGTCCACATTTGATAATATTAGGTGTAAATTTTGGCATTTGAGGAAGTTTTAGAAGCTTCCTGTCCATCTTACATTTGTAATAAATAATATAAGTTATTATTAGATATTGTTGGTACTTTAACTTTGGAAGAAAACCATCTTATTACCTCTTTTTCAAGTTCTATTGAAAAACTGTATGTCCATTGAATTGAAAACTATTGGGACATTGCAACACAAACTTTAAAAAGAATTTTATCATCTACCTTTCTTACATGAATAAAGCAGTATACTTACCAAGTAGCCAAAGTAAAATGCAGACATTATTTGGAGGCTGAAGCCGATTAAGATGTATTATTTATAACTTCACTTTCAAATATTTTAGTACAGTCTTACTGTTCTTAATAGCTAACTTTATAATAAATATTATAAGTATTTATATACATAGAATCACTTAATGTATATTATGTATATATTTAAACATATAAATATAAATAAATCAACCCATGACTTTATATGTTTATAAAAACTAAAATAAATATTATAAATTTGAACCTCTGAAATTTATACTAGTCAAATTATCTAGGTTTGTATGAGATTTAATTGGAAAAAAAAAATCTCTTACTAAATAAAATTAGAAGCCTGTTAAGTTAAAACGTGTATTTGGGAAAATAGGCTTGCCTAAGTTGCACCAATTGTATCCACACTTGGTTTTTATCCAGTACAAGTCTTGCTGCTTTCCAAAATTGATTTTATTAAAGATTGCTTATACGCTGAGGCTGAAGGCGTGCCATAAAATATATAATTACCACATAATGTCTTTTGGTAATCTGACACTTATTGCAGAACTGAACTACCTTGGATTCTTAGGTAAGGAAGAGTTTGAATTCTTGTGCCTCAGATTTTCCTTTGCTGCTTTTACTTGGGTATGTGAGATTCAGAAGAGTTTGAATTCTTGTGCCTCAGATTTTCCTTTGCTGCTTTTACTTGGGTGTGTGAGATTCAGAAATATGAGAGTGAAATAAAATAAAAGATGCTTTATAAACATATGTTAATTCCATATTTCTTAGTTGTATTTTGAGGTGTTAGAGTTGTACTTTTTTCTTTTCCAATTTTTATAGACTGAGCTTGATTTTCATATCTGCTTGAATTCTCATTGATTTTGTGGCTAATCAAACTCCCAAGATGTCATTTACTTGAAGTTAAGTATTGATATTTATGATTTGAATATATTTAACGACTTAATAGTTAATAACTAAATTCTCTTGTGGTGAAAGTATTCAGTTTGGCCAATGTCTTCTCATTCAGTGCTCTAATTTAATATTGTATTTATAGCTAAATCTAATAGTGTTTCTAACACATTATAAAGATCGGAACTTATATGAGTAAGTTCATATTTATTTATATAGTAAATAAATACTAAAAATGTAGTTTGTGATGGTTTTGGAGCTTGGGCTGCAGTGACATTTATTAGTAAGTAAAAATCAATCCATAGGAAAAGATGAAGTGATACTTTATTTAGTCCATAAATTTTTAATGGACAGGGGTCTCCACTTTCTAAGTGAGGATTTTTCATTTTTCTAAGTATTCTTAAGAAAATCAGTTTTGGACTTCTGGCTAAACATAGAGGTTAGAATAAATATGTTTATTTCTTCTTCCTAAATTCACTAAATTGACAGAATAAACAATAAAGGAATAAACAAAGAGAATGGAAGAGGCAATATAACATCAGGCTAGAGAAGTGAAATTTTAGAAATATTAGAAGAGAAATGCGTAAATTATAACCAACTTAGCAGAACAGTTTGATGGAACATAATATTTGATTGTTATATTGAGTTATAATTTATTTAATTAGTCCCTAATATTGAGTCGTAGATATAATTTTTTAGTATATGATAATTGTTTATCATAATTAACCATTAATCCATTAATGACCATTTAGGTTTTTCGGCTTGTCACTGTTAGAATTAGCATTCCATGCATCAGTCTTAAAAGAAAATACTTTAGGTTTTTTTAGAATTGAATGGCTGAATCAAAGTTTATACCTTTTATGAATATTGATCCATGCTGCCAGATTGCTTCACAAAGCCATTTTCATTATTACTATCAATGTGTGGAATTTTCCATTTTGCTATATCCTAGCCAGCATTGCATTTGCCTTATGATATTCAATCTGGGGAGGGACACGTAGTCCTTGCACAATTGCTTGCAGTGGTGCTGTGAGAAAGTGTGGCATGACATGACATGACAGATTTTACCAGGTGAAGGTTAGTGGTGTGCCTTTACCACCGCCACCTTATAATAAAGACAGATGCTGTGAGTTTAGAGGAAGAGGTGGTTTCCTTTATTAACCTGGGGTGCTCAAGGAAGGCTTCATGTAAGAAGTAGAATTTGAGCTGTGTATAATGTGGAAAAATTTATAAAGAAAAATTTGCAGACACATGAGAGATTTATAAGTCTGGATCAAACCAGGAGACAGAAGCCACATAGAAACTAAAATTGTTAGTTTAACCTAAAGGATTATTAGGGTTTGATAGGAGAAAAACTATGAAGTCACTCTGTGAAGAGAACTCTAAAAGGTACCCTAGGGCTGAAGAAAAGTACCCAACGAAGGACAGAATTGAAATGAGGGTTCAGACCTCATTGAAAGTGTAGTTATGGCCCATTGGATGGGAGAGCAATTTGCTGGGTTGCCTGAGTCAAAGCTGGTGCACAATCACAATGTCAGCAGGTAAGCCAAGACTGGTAGGAAGGCATGCAGAGGGAATCAGGGCAGTGCTGCAGGGCTGAGGCATGGAGCACAGGTGTCTGTTAGGAGGGCCACAGTAACAGCCCTTGGGGTGCAAGTGAGTTGAGGTTGGTTAGTGAGTAGAGGGAGTTGGAGCACCACTTTAGGCACTACTGGAATTGCAAGTCAGAGAGGCCGCCTTGTGTAGCAGTCTAGAGCACTGTTTTGTACACCTTGGGGCAGTGCAGTATACCAAACTGCTACGTGGAACAAAGGTCGGGGGCTGGCTGACTAAGCCAGTGCATATGGCTGAGGAGAGGGGATAGGGAGTGGCCACCTGGTCTGGGGCTCCTGACTATAGTGCTGCTGCTGCCTGAGTAGAGGGCTGGAGAAAAAGCACACGGCAGCTAGCTAGATGCTGGAGAATGCTTTCCCCTGTAGGCACCGAGTATTAGTGTTGTTTTACAGTCTTGGCATTATTGACCTTCAGGACTGGGTAATTATTTGTTATGGGAAGCCGTCCTGTGTATGGTAGGATATTTAGCAGCATCCTTGGCCTCTATTCACTGTATCCCAGTAGTTCCCCAAGTTGTGACAATGGAAAATAGCTCCACATATTGCCGCATGTCCTCTAAGGGCAAATTGTCTCTAGTTGTGAACCACTGCAATAGAGAAATCTTACAGCAGTGGAACAGTGAAGGGGGTAAAATATAAGCTCTCCAGAAACCTGCTGAGAAGACTCCCTTCTGCAGAGCCTCTCCAGTGCACTCTATTGACAGAGCTTAGCATCATGTCAACTAGCAAAGGAAAAATATTTTAAAGGCCCAGATCCACTTTTCCAGATAAGACAATGAAGGATGAATTTGGAGTGGAAAGGCAATAAACTGATAACTGCACAAAAAAGTGCAATTATAGAATTAAATATAGTTGGAGAATTAAATATGAGCAAAGTTACAGAAGCAGAAAAGCATACGGACGCTAGGGAAATTCAAGGACAAGAAGACTAAAGTACAAGATTGGTCACTTTGGGAGGCCAAGTCAGGTGGATCACAAGGTCAGGAGTTCAAAACCAGCCTGGCCAAGATGGTGAAACCCCATCTCTACTAAAAAATACAAAAAAATAGCCAAGCATAGTGGCAGGCACCTGTGACCCCAACTACTCAAGAGGCTGAGGCAGGAGAATTGCTTGAACACCGGAGGCAGAGGTTGCAGCGAGCTGAGATAGCGCCACTATACTCCAGTATGGGCGACAAAGCAAGACTGTCTCAAAAAACAAAAAGTACAAGGCTGGTGTAAAGTGTAAGAGGACAAAAAGCTAGAAGGGCCCTTTGGTATCTTAACTCTGGAGTGCTTTGAGTAAGAGGAAGAGAGGGGAAGAGAAAAATAGACCAATGAAGATTTGAGATTTGGTGCTGTCAATATATGATTATCATCTATTGACAGAGGCAGAGGTGGAGAAGTGATAGAAATAATTGGGGCCTACATTTTTACACATAACTGATATTCAGGAAATGGTTCATGATAGTACATCCTGGGTTTTTTTATACCTATCCATTTCATAATTTAATGTAGTGATTTATTACATAAAATATGCTTATTGGGGCCAGGCTTGGTGGCTCTAGCCTATAATCCCAGTACTTTGGAAGGCTGAGGCAGGTAGATGACCTGAGGTCAGGAGTACGAGACCAGCCTGGCCAACATGGTGAAACCCCGTCTCTACTATAAATAGAAAAATTAGTCTGAGTGTGGTGGTGCATGTCTATAGTCCCAGCTACTTGGGAGGCTGAGGCAGGAGAATTGCTTGAACCCGGGAGGCGGAGTTTGCAGTGAGCTGAGATCACGCCACTGAACTCTAGCCTGGGCAACAGTGAGACACTGTCTCAAAAAAAAAAAAAAATATATATATATATATATATACATATAGAGAGAGAGAGAGAGAGAGAGAGAATTTGAGACAAGAGTAATAGGAGGAAATAAGAGACCATAAGGAGTTCATTGTGCCCCTTATTCTTCTATGGAGAGAATGCAAGGGCAAGCCAGAACCTCCACACTTTCTCACCAGGTGAAGATAGGGGGACTTGTCTCATGGTAATGCACAGAGCTAAAAGAGAATTCCAGCAGAGAGAAAGTGGAAGTTATGGTTTTGATTCAAACCCCTCTATAGTCTTTTATTTTGCCAAGGATATGTCTCCTCCTTTCTCAGTACACTTGCGTTTTTTTTAAATTTGTCTGGCAATCTTAGAATCCAGCATCGCTGAATAGTCTTACAGTTTCCCAGATGTCTTTGTGGCATTTCCTTCTAGGTATATTGAAATTTGCCCTTTTTTTATTCTTGAATTTTGTCCTTGGCTCAAGGTTTCACATTTTACTGACTCTTTATACTACTTTTCTCCTTTTATTTAGAAATGGACTCTGAACTCAAGGAAGAAATTCCTGTGCATGAGGAATTCATTTTGTGTGGTGGAGCCGAAACCCAGGTTCTAAAATGTGGGCCCTGGACTGACCTCTTTTATGATCAAAGTGTCAAAAGGCCTGAGCTGCTTATTTTCATTATTCCTGGTGAGTATAAAAGTCTGGATGAGAAGACTTTAGGTAGATACTTATAACTGTGTCTGATTTTTAAAGTATAATTGTAGAGAATTTGGTTAATATAGAAAACCTTATAGAAGGAATTAAGATCACTTGACCCATTGTTAATAACCACCCTTAATATTTTGATGGCTGGACTTTCTGTTTTTCTTCTATGTATTTATATTATGTTGTCTGTTATATGCATGTGTGTATGTCACAGTTGGAAGTGTATATCATATATGCAGTTTTCTAATGTGCTTTTTAAAACATTTCTTAATATTTAAAACTTCATTAATATTTTTGCCAGTTTTCTAAATGTTTTCTGCCTCATTTCAAGATGATTATGTGTTTATTATAGAACATTTATTCTGAGATTTGGCATCTCAATCACTTGTAACTTTTGCTAGATCACTGTCCGTAGAATGTTAGGGACAGATGCTTGAGTGATTGCAGATATTTGAAATGCATTTTAAATTGTGAGTTTGAATATATATGTTTATAATACATTGAAAGTTCTTATTCTGTAAACTGCTAGTTTGAAGCCCTTACCCATTTTTCACTTGTGTGTTCAATGTTTTCCTTATTGATTTTCAGTTGATTCTTACACAACTGTAAAATTGTGTTGTATTTGTCATATGTGACAAGAATCTTTACTGGTTTGTCTTTTGACATCAATACAATGTTTATTTGGTTGTACAGAAAGTGTCATTGTTATGTGGCCAAAATGCGAAGTCTCTTCCTTTAAGACTTCAGGGTTTTATGAGTTTCTTAGAGTGGGCTTTCCTACTCCAAGATTATAAAACAGTTCTTCCATGTCTTCTAGGGTTTTTACGGTTTCATTTGTAATCTTTAAGTTGATGCATCGAGATTTTAGGGGCAGGGACTAAGGAAGGGATCTGGTTTTCTTCTTCCTCTCCTTTGATGGCTTATTACTTGGTCCACAACCATTTATTGTATAATCTGCCTTTTCCCTACTGGTTTGCAATGCTAACTTTTTCTTAAAGTAGACTATCCTGTGGCTGGGAATCTCTTTCTGTGATTTTTGCCTCTTCATGTGTTCTTCATGTTTTTTAATAGCTGTAGTTTCATGATACTTTAACATATTTTTTGGAACTTGTTCATTTTTATTCTTTTCTAGAATATTCTTTGGCCTCTTTTCTTTTGGCTACAGAATATATTTCTTGGCTTCATTAGGAAGGAAAAAAAAAGCTTAAATGAACTTTAAAATCAACTTTCCTAAAATTGATCTCATAAAGGCAGACAGTAGAATGATAGATACTAGAGGCCAGGAAGGGTATGGGGCTGGGAGGAGGGATGAAGACGTAGGTTAACAAGTACAAAAATACAGTTAGATGAAAGATATAAGTTCTATTGTTGGAACTTACTTATACTAACAGAGAGTTGGATAGTCAGCAGAGTAGACTGACTATAGTTAACAGTAATGTATTGTATTGGTACAAAGTAGCTAGAAGAGAGGACTTGGATTTTTCTCAACACATAGAAATGATAAATATTCAAAATGAATGTATTAAAACACCCTGACATGATCATTACACATTCTATACATGTAACAAAATATCACATGTACCCCAGGAATATATGACATCAATATTAATATCTTTAAAAATTAAAGAGTAACCAAAAAAATTAGCTTTCTAGTTCTAACAAATGTTCTCAGAGGCAAACACTTTTAACACTGGTATATTCCTGCAATATTTGCCCCACGTTCCTTTTTTTTTTTGAGACAGAGTCTTGCTCTCTTGCCCAGGCTAGAGTGTAGTGGTACGATCTGAGCTCACTGCAACCTCCACCTCCTGGGTTCAAGCAATTCTCCTGTCTCAGCCTTTCAAGTAGTTGGGATTACAGGCACCTACCACCATGCCTGGTTAATTTTTGTAGTTTTCGTAGAGATGGGGCATCATCATGTTGGGTAGGCTGGTCTTGAACTCCTGGTCCCAAGTGATCTGCCCACCCCAGCCTCCCAAAGTGCTGCGATTACAGGCGTGAGCCACCGTGACTGGCTTTTACTTCACATTTCTAAATGAAATCTTTATATTTCCTTTTCTTGAGTTGTTTTGTTTTGTTTTTGGGTTTTTTTTTTTTTTTTTTTTTTTTTTTGAAATGGAGTCTCCCTCTGTCACTTAGGCTGGAGTGCAGTGGTGTGATCTCAGCTCACTGCAACCTCCTCCTCCCAGGTTCAAGTGATCTTCCTGCCTCAGCCTCCCTAGTAGCTGGGATTATAGGTACACACCACCACGCCCAGCTAATTTTTATGTTTTTAGTAGAGATGGGGTTGGCCAGGCTGGTCTTGAACTCTTGACCTCAAGTGATCCACCCGCCTCCCAAAGTGCTGGGATTATAGGTATGAGCCACCACTTCCAGCCTTGAGGGTCGTTTGTTTGTTTGTTTGTGAGAGCGAGTTACACTCTTTTCGCCCAGGCTGGAGTCCAGTGATGCAATCTCGGCTCACTGCAACCTCCGCCTCTGGGGTTCCAGTGATTCTCTTGAGTTTTTAATATTAGATATTATCTGTTATCTTCCTCTTGAAAGAAAAAGATTTGCTTTCTTACACTTTCCCGTCTCCACACACGATCATATACTCCTCCTTCTCTACCTATCTTCCTAGTATGGGAATATTACAGTTTTTTATTAGATCAATATGCAATGCTTTTATTATTTTGACTATTATATATAGCTAAGCCTATAGGGAATTATACATGCATTTCCTTTTTTATATATTTTTGTTTGGTTTCCCTGGGTTAATGGTGCTCTGTTATTTTTTTGCTTAGTTTTTAGTGCTTTAATCACTCATTTATCCTAGAACTATTCTCTAGAAGTGACAGAATCCTCTCAATGCATTTGAGTCATCAGTCAGTTTTCAGAATGTTCTGTCCGTTGGCTCATCTGGACTAATTGGTCCCCAGGCCCGCTGCACAGTTGCCGTCCTGGGGATTTCTGTCACTTTCTCCTGGCTTAGATCCCCTATTTCTCAGATCCCACATTTTTATCTTTCTTAGTTTATTCTCTTGTTTTTGGTGGAGCACAACTTCTAGTAGCTTCCTCAGAAGAGGTACAAGGGAAGTAACACAGCATGCTGGAAAGTGTTGTAGACTCTGGGTTGGAAACAATTTTTCTTTAGGATGAAAATGGAGGACATTAATGGAGGACATTAATCATTGTTTACCAACACTCAGAGCTGCTTATGAGAAGTATTGGTATCATTTCTGATTTTAACCTTTTGTATGTGAAGCTTCTCTACCCACATTTTGGAGACCTTTTCTTTGTTCTGAGATTCTGAAATTTTACAGTGAAGCATCTTGGTGTGACTATTTTTTTATACAAGATAATATAAAAAAAGAATATTTTTTTATACTTGGGTTTTGGTGGACCATTTTAAGCCAGAAACTCATTTCATTCTAATACCTCTTTGTTTTTATTTTATTTTTTTTGTAGTCTCATGTTTAATGGATGAAATATCATTTTCTTTTTATTTTTTTTTTCTTTTGTGTGTGTAAGAATTTTCACTGTCTTCCTTTTTCTCTTTGCACTAGTCTTTAATTTTCCTCAAATCTCTAGCAATCCTTGACTAAGTCATTCATGTTTAAGAGGAAGACAAAAAACAAATTGGAAGCTTTGGACTCAGAGCTGGGGCTTATCAAGAGATGTATCTAGGGTGAGTAGCCATCCTGGCCTGCCTAGGACCAAGAGGTTTTCTAGGACATAGGACTTTCAGTACTAAAACCATGACAGTCTCAAGTGAAACAGAGGGGTTGGTCACCCTAGGTGGGCCTCATCCTAAGGTGATTGAGTAGGGACCCAGCATTTCATTGAGGGATGTCCAACTTTCAATGTCTGAAGCTCTTTCTTTTATTGTTCAGTTTTCCCAGGGAGGAATCTTCCGGGCTCTTGTTTGAAGAGTGGAAATCTGTCTGTTAATGTTCAGAGAGCAACAGGGGAAAGGAGATATTAGGAGTTTCAGTGTTTGGTTATACTTAGTCTAACTTCTTCTCAGTATAGTACTTCCATTCTCAGCTAGACTGAGAGTCCTGACTCAGAATTTCTCTTTGTTTTAACCACTTCTGGGAATAAACTGTTCTTCTGCCTGGATGCAACAGTCCTGCAGCTTAAGTTTAGTGTAGGTGAGGTTATTTGGATTTGCTCACAATAGTGAATTATGGGACAAAATTGTTGGCTCAGTCAGTCCAACTGGATTTCGAAATGTCCTGACATGACATGACAAATGAAACTGTCATTTAAGGATAAAGGCTTTCAGGGAGTGTGTGAGTGACTAAAAAGTTGATAGATGGAAACAGCTGGCTTGCATCTTAAAGGAGAAGAGGTTGTTCTAATAGTAAGTGGAACAGACGATGCACCCACTTCCCCACCTAGAGATAGTATTTATTCCCTCACTCTTTTATCCTAGGTGCTAGGAATATGTGTTGCATAAGTCTTTGCTCTCATTGAGTTATATGTGGTGTTAGAGAAGAGTGACCAAGGCCTCTGCTGAAGAGGATTGAAAGGAAGAAAGCCCATTACAGGGGAGAGCCAGATTTTAGAGAGGAGATAAAGGAAGCATTCAGTGAAGAGACTGAAGATGGAGGGAAGCATAAAACATTTGTAGTTTGATAGTCTCATTGTTTACAGTGCTTTGACATTTTCAGATACATTTCATTTCCTAGTGTTCTCTTATGTTTGCTCTGCCCATTAGTTTGTGGGATTCAGAACTGTATTTTTTTTTTAGCAGGTGTTATGGGGAGCTAATTTATTTACACTGTGGGAGTAATCAGGATAACAGTATTTCAAGGATTGTGAAGCCACTATGGGCACAATGTTATGTCCATCTCAGATAGACTGACATAACATTTCATTTTAAATCACGTTGCTTTTGCAGTTAGCAAAATTAATTCTTCACTTCTAAGTTAGTAATGATAATGATGAGTGATTAATCAGAATCTACGGATTGAAGGACTTTTAATTTAGTTTCACCTTTTCCAGTGAACCTTAGATCTTGGATTTCTGTTAAGTAATGTTGTCCTTTGACTTTCTTTAAGCAGTGAAATGAGCGAAGGGAGGCAATTTGAGAACTCATGGTAGAGCACTGAATCATAATTCTTAGGTGGTCATATGGCGATAACAGAATCATGTGAAATACTGAGTGTTGTGAGCACAGTGGTTGGAAATCTAGCAGACAGGGCTCCATGAATGAGTCGAGTAGGTATGTCCACATGGCAACCTATTATATAGATACTGTGTCATATTAATTTGATATGTGGCAGTTTTTGTTCCCCTACAAAATTAACCAGAAGACATAAGACTATACTTGCAGTGTTGTATAGTTGGAGTTTATTACCAGTCAGGGCCTAGAGATGATCACTACAGCCTCTGTTATACATTGCTTGGGTATTTGACTGATTTGACTGTTGTGAGCGTGTTCAAGTGTGTGTTTATAACACATTTTGATGTAAACTTTTGATTAAATATTTTACTTGCATGTCTGCGTTGGAATGTTTTCCAGCATCCTTACACCTGGACCTCCCCCATACCCCTCTGTGTGTATGTCTTATTTAGTTGCATAAACATGACCCTTTTAATTTTCTTTGTGGTTTCTTAACATGGAGGTTTAAGTGGCGAAGTATGAAGTACTGCATAGAATGGTATTTAAGCATTTTGCATTGCATTTTCCACTTCTGTCTCCAAGTTAGACCTTTATGTTACTTGCCATGCATTCAGTTTGAAAGGATTGTATCTGAATGCCATGTGCTCAGTCTACTGCTGCTTGGTGCCACTGGATACAGAGAACTATAGCAAGTGATGGCTACTTTTAAAGAAGTTAAACCTTTAAGTTTGGTACATTATACATGCTACAATATTAGATATATTTCTAACAGGATAAAACTTCTATTTTTTTCTGCATCTGTTGAGGATCATATGTTTTTTCTTTTATGGTTGGTTAATGTGGTGGATAATGTTAATTTTGGAGTGTTAAACCAGTTCAGCATTCCTGTGATAAATCCCACTTGATCATTATGTATTATGCTTGTAACATTTTGATGGACCCAGTTTGCTAAAATTTTGTTTAGAATTTTTCCATCTTTGTTCACAAGGGATAGTGGTCTGTAGTTTTCTATTTTATTATTTTTGTAATGTCTTTATGTGGTTTTGGTAGGAGGGCAATGCTGGCCTCATAGAATGAGTTAGAATATGTTTCTTTCTTAGTATAGTTTGGCTGTGTCCCCACCCAAATCTCATCTTGAATTGTAACTTCTATAATTTTCACGTATTGTGGAAGGGGCTCAGTGGGAGGTAATTGAATCGTGGGGGCGGGTCTTTCTCATGCTGTTCCTGTGATAGTGAATAAGTCTCACAAGATCAGATAATTTTATAAAGAGGAGTTCCCCTACACACACTGTCTTTCTTTTTGCCTGCTGCCATCCATGTAAGACATGACTTGCTACTCCTTGCCTTCCACCATGATTGTGAGGTGTCCTCAGCCATGTGGAACTGTGAGTCCATTAAACCTCTTTTTTTTTTTTTTTTTTTTTTTTTTGTAAATTGCCCAGTCTCAGGTATGTCTTTATCAACAGCATGAAAACAGACTAATACGTTTCTCTTCTATTTTTTAGAAGAGTTTGTATAGATTTGGCATTTTTATTCCTTAAATGTTTGATAGAATTCACCAGGGAAGCTATATGGGCCTGGATTTTCTTTGTGGAATATTTTTAATTTATATTCCAATTAATTCAATCAATATAGGGCTAGTTAGGTTATCTATTTCTTCTTGAGTGAACTTTGATAGTTTGTGTCTTTCTAGAAGGTTGTCTATTTTCTCTAAGTTGCTAAATTATTGCTATGAAAATTTTTGTATTTTACCTACTCTTTTAAGATAGAAAAATGTTTTTAAAATTTAAATCTGATTATGCCTCAACGCTGCCCAATCTCTTTTAATGTTACTTAGATTAAAAGCCAAATTTCTTATCATGGCCCAAGAGGTATCACATGATTGTATTTCTCTTCCTCTTCAACCTTATCTCATACAAGATTTGATATCTCTCGTTATGCTTTAGCCACACTGACGGATTAGATGCAAAGGAAGGAACCAAGGATTATGGACTTTCTTCCATTTCTTCAAGAGCTAAGATCTTTATTTCTTGAGGATCTTTGAATTTGTTCTTCTCCTTCCTTAGTATTTATTCTGTTCCTTCAAATTTTCCCAAGATTTACTTCTTGCTATTTTGGGGTTTCAGCTACATGTGACCTCCTGAGATCTTTTTTTTCACTCTAATCGTCCCTTCTCTATCATGTGACCCTATTTATTTCTTTTATAGAAGTTTTCATACTCTTTAATTATCTCACCTATTTAGTTATGTGCTGTATATTCTCCCACTAGTATATAAATTCCAAAAAGACCTTCATCTGTCTTTTGCCTGACATAGTGACTTTCATACAGTGCTCAATAAAGAATAGAGGGCTAAAAGAAGCTGTAATTCTGAATAGAATGAATGAACATAAGTAATTGACATCATCATTTACTTGATGATGATAAAATAGTGGATCAGAAAGCTTAAGAACTCAGGCTTAAACCCAGAGATAAGGAGAAAACTTTGTTTTATTTATTCTTCTTCATTTTTTTTTTTTTTAATTTTACTTGAAGTTCTGGGATACATGAACAGAATGTACAGGTTTGTTACGTAGGTATACATGTGCCATGATGGTTTGCTGCACCTATCAACCCATCATCTAGGTTTTAAGCCCTGCATGCATTAAGTATCCATTATCTAGTACTCACTGTTTTTTGTATATCCTGTCATTGTAACACATCTAAATCATGGGGTTATCTTTGGCATCTCCTTAATGTTACACCCATTTTTAATTGTTATAAAAGCTGTAGTTTTAATAGCTGCTATTTATTCAACCCCTAATATGTGCCAAGTTTTGTGCAAGTGGCTATCCATTATTTCTAATGAAAGTGCCAACTGCTTTTTAGAGATATCATAAGACTAACTATAACAAGTAATGCAGAAGATCCTACACCAGATTAAATGATGTTTTTAAAAAAATTCAGTATTACAATTTTCTTTTGTATACACTTTCAGTCATCAAATATTTATTTAGCACCTACCATATATGTGATGTTGGGCAAGTTATTTAACCTCTGTGTACCCAGTCTCCTCATCCATAAAATGGAAGTAATAATAATACTATCTCATGTGATAACTAAATAATATATTAAAGCACCTAAACACTGCCTGCCATATAATAAGTTATAGTGCCTAAAAATATTAATTATTATTCTTTTCAAGCCATATGAAGAAATCTATGAGCAACATAAAACATGTGAATATGAAGTATAACACATTCCTAGAAGGTTATACTCAGTAATATAAAAAATATAAATTTTTTATAAAGTAATATATTAATGAGATAAAATTTTAGTCAGAATCTCAAAGGGATTTTTAAAAATTGAAACTAGTGAAAATGACCCTAAAGTTTATGAGACAGCCTAGAAAATTTAGAAAAAGAAGAAGAAAGAGAATGGATTTGTCCTACCGGTTACTGAAACATTTTTTTTAAAATGTAGTAATTAAGACAGTATGGTCCTGGCAGAGGAGAAAAGGAAAAATAAACTGAATTATTTGATATTAGAATTAGCAAGCGAATGTAAAAAGGTAGTATTGGGTCAGAAGATATTTCAAATCAATGCAGAAAGAATGGATTATATAATAAATGGTCTTGGAACAATTGGCCAGTCACTTGACAAAAAGTTGGATTGCTATTTAATATTTTATACTAAAAACTATTCTAAACTTACTGAAGACTTAAATGCATAAAACATAAAACAGTGCCAATCACAGCTGCCATTGATGTTACCTGTACTGGTATGCGCTTCCTTCCTTCTTTCTCCCTTAGCTATACAGTGCCCAATAAACTGACCAAAGAACATATTTCTGCATTTGAGGAAGTTTTCATGCTATTTGAGAAAGAGGCCAAAAGCACCATCACAAAAAGGAATTTGGAACTTGGGTCACTAGGTCTGAATACAACAGAAGCAAAATAATATGGATGCTAAGGTCATTGTATATTACCATTGTAGCTAGACATTGTTGTACAGGTTTGAATACCTAGCATTTATTAGTACTTACTATGTTTCAGGCAGTGTTACAATGCTTTACATATATTGATTCACTTAGTCTTCATATGAGATAGTACCATTATTACAAATTTTCGATGAGGAAACCAAGGCACAGGGAGGTTAAATAATTTGGCCAAAGCCCACACATTTGGTAAGTGGCAAAGCCAGGATTCCAACCCAGGCAGTCTAGCTTCCAGGGCCTATGCTCTTAACCACTTTACTGCACTGCTTATTTAGTAAATGGAAAGATATAAAAACAGAGAAGAAATTAGCAAAATTTGACAAGGATGGCAGTGGTTATTTACATCAGTGCTCCAGAACCATGTCGTGTAATTGCAGAGAGAAGATAGCCTAACAACATGAAGAAATAGGTAAACTGATCAGAGAAATAGATACTGATGGAAATGCTTTGATGACTTTATATAGATGATACTTACAAGATGAAAATCCCATTTCACTGTAATTTCCTCCTACAGATATATCAGATTGAATGTTTTTAAAAAGATCATTTATTCTGTTTCTTTATAGCAAACTCATGTCAAAAATACCTTCTGTACACACATAAGAAAAATCTACATGTACTTGTAGACATTTGTTTCCCCATAAGATCAAGCTGTACACCTGTTTACAATTATAAGTACTAGTGATAAGTGACAAGGAAATACTTAGTAGACTCTTTAAAGCTCTCCTTGTGCATGCTTCTTACACTATTTGCTGGCTTGTTTTTCTGGTTTTTATGCACCTTGTTAGCTGAGCATGACCAAATCTTGAAGTGCCTTATATGCAGTATTACTGATTTTAGACTTTTTCCAGATGACTTTATCTGGAAGCCACTGAAGGGTGTTTAAATAGGGTACTGCTGTGATTTTAATGGAAGTTTGAAGATATCTCTCCCTGTGTACTTTGAAGAATTCAGAGGAAAGTGTGAAGAGAAACAGACCCATCTTTTCTAGTCTGCATGACATACTATGCATATTTATCACTTTGATTAATCTAACATCTGTGTTTCTTTTATTAGGTAACCCAGGTTTTTCTGCCTTTTACGTGCCATTTGCAAAGGCTTTATACTCTTTGACAAACAGACACTTTCCAGTTTGGATTATCAGTCATGCTGGGCATGTGCTGGCTCCAAAAGACAAGAAGATTCTTACAACATCGGGGGGTATGTCCTTGTTAATATCCGCTTTCCTTTACAGTGAGTGGGGGGTCACGTTTCTAGAAACCCTGCTAAGGTTAAGAGTTACACCAATGGAAACCTCTGCTTGTGGCATTAGGCCTGTGGTGCCATATTTTGGTAAACTTAGGATTTTTAGGGACTTTTTAACTCTTCAGGTAATTTTCTGTAAGAATATGGGTAGATAAAACAACCTATGACTTGCCTTCTTTGTTTATCAATTAGTAATCAACTGTATGTTTATTGATCATGTGTAATTTTTCCAGGGTTGTACTAGGAGGAATGGTGGAGAAAAGTATTATAAACCAGCAGTCCCCAGTCTTTTTGGCACCCGGCACCAGTTTTGTGGAAGACAATTTTTCCATGGACTGGGGCCAGGGGGATGGTTTTCCGGATGAAACTGTTTCACCTCAGATTATCAAGTGTGCAACCTAGCTCTCGCATACACAGTTCACAGTAGGGTAGTCCAGTGAGAATCTAATGCTGCCGCTGATCCGACAGGAGGCAGAGCCCAGTAGTAATGCTCACTCGCCCATCACATACCTTCATCTGTGTGGTCGAGTTCCTAATAGGCCGCAGACAGGGGTTGGGATCCCCTGTTATAAACCATGTTCTTTACTTTAAAGAAGCTTTCTCTCTCATATTTAGAGAATGATTAAGAGATAAACTGTGGCCCGCTAATCATGTAGACACCTCAGGAGTAAACAAAGGAGAAAACACAGTGTGGGTCAGGAGAGACTTTGTGGAATAGATATGTGTCTTAGTCAGTTTGGGCTGCTATAGCAAAATACCATAGACTAAGTAGCTTATAAAAATAGAAATTTATTTCTCATAACTTTTTGAGACTCGAGCTCCAAGATCAAGGCACTGGCAAATTCGATGTCTGATGAAGACCTACTTTCTGATTCACAGGTGGCATTCTTGCTGTCCTCTCATGGTGGACAGAGGAGGCAAGCTCTCTTGGGACTCTAGAGGGCTTCACCTTCGTGACCCCAACTGATCCGAATTACTTGCCAAAGGCACCCCTCCACCTCTTAATAGCATCACATTTGGGCATAGTGTTTCACCTATGGATTTGGGGGCCATATGAGCATTCAGACCATACCAGTTGGTTTTGACAATTGAATAAGATTTGGATTTAGGGTGTGGAGGTGGGTGCAGAGGTCCAACAGACAGAAGGAGTAGCACGGAAGGGAGCAAGATTTAGTAGGGATGTTACTGCTAAGCAGGTCCAGTTTGAGAGGAACCCTGAAAGCTGGGGAGAGACCAGGACTCCATGCTACAAGGCTTCTAAATGGAAGAAGTAATACCATGGAGATGCAAACTACCTCCTTTAAATTTGTGAGAATTCTAGCATGTTCACAGTTCCAAAAAATAAATGAGAGAAAAAAATAAAAACATAAATATAACTTCATAAAACATAAACATAACTTTATAAAAGTACAGCACATCCAAGAGTTGTGGGACAGTTTCAAAAGGTCTAACGTGTAGTGCTCGATAGGCATTCCATTCAAGAGCGTTTTGTTCTAAGGGGTTTCCTTTAGTTAATTTGAGATGAGATCGAGGTGGCTGTGACTTAATTACCTAGTTTGCTTCTGGTTCTTGTACGTCTCTCTGGTGATATGAGCATCTTTTTGTGTTTATTGAGCTTCTAAGTTTTAAAGATGTTATATGATAAAGTTACATTTTACATCTGTAGTCTTCATTATTATATATGCATGATTCTTTTAGACATTGATGTACAAGTTTGAACATAAAAAAGCTTCTCCTCTGAATTATCTCAAGTGTTATTGAAGGCTAGTTTGATTGTATTTAATTGTATTTTCTGACTTCAGCTTCTGAGCCTCATATTAAATACAATTTTTTTTGTCTCTATTTTAAATTTGAATATGGTGGCAATACATACAGTTGCATATGTGAACTCTTCTGAAAACCTTCTGAAAAAGATTAGTTTACTAATCTGTTATAAATTTGGTTAAATGTTGCATATCAGATAAACAGTATCAATTTATCTAGTTTTATCTAATTGTTAACCTTGCATTTTGCAGCTGAGCATTTAGCTTCAAGGGAGTATACTGTATAATTTCAAAATGGATTACCTTCCTTTATTGTATTTTTATATTTGAAAGTTAAATGTTCTTATTTAAAAAATTAGTATGGAAAACTGAATAAGAAAATAAAAAATCAGTATCCTATAAGTTAAAGGAATACTAAAACTTCATAATGTTTTGTATCAATTATGCATAAACATTTCAACCTAAAACCTAACAAACATTACGACCTTGGCACTAAGAGATGAGATTTTCCAATAACATTAATACTTTGTGTAATAGCTCAGATATTTTCTAGGCTGAAGTAAGCATCTAGGGATAGTAGCACCAGGGACCATGTTTTTAGTGCTTTTACCCCTATGACAATATCGTGATGAAGTGTGTATCTTAAACCTTAGTGAAATAGTTACATTTAAATTTTTAGGGTATTTTTTTTTTCAGCATTTATTTTCTTCTTAGTACCTATTCAAAACTTATAGTTGACATATGTTATGCATTAATAAAATATTTAGTATAGAATTTTTAAAAAATAAATAGTGGACTTCCAGTTTCAGCTCTGAGACGTAGAACTTGGAATTTGTCACTCCTCTCCTTGTAATAAGAGAAAAGCTGAGGCTGAGTGTGGTGGCTTATGCCTGTAATCCCAGCACTTTGGGAGGCTGAGGCGGGCGGATCACATGAGGCCAAGAATTTGAGACCAGCCTGGCCAGCAAGGCAAAACTGTACCTTTACTAAAAGTACCAATATTAGCCAGGCATGGTGGCACTTGCCTGTAATCCTAGCTACTCGGGATACCAAGACACGAGAATTGCTTGAACCTGGGAGGTGGAGGTTGCAGTGAGCCAAGATTGTGTCACTGTACTTGAGACTCTGTCTCAAAAAAAAAAAAGAAAAGAAAGAAAGAAAAAAAAGCTGAACAAAACTAAAAATAATTTTTCTTAGACCCAGAGAATTGAGGTCACAGGACAAATTGTTACCTGAAATCTGGAAAGACAAGGAAATACAATGAAGATCAGCTTATCTGAAGCAGAAGACACTAGTGCAATTTATGTAGAATACATAAATGGTGATTTGGTTGAATTGCTGAGGGCAAAGTACAGACTATTTTAAGAGTAACAAACTTCTGCAAGCCTATTCTTGGGGGACTTCCTCACTTGCATGGGTATTACCTCTAGGAAGCTTATCAGGTTCTTTTGTGAAAATTTGAGAGATGTCCTGTATGGTTTTTGTTAGGGGTAAACGAGAAGGAAGCATTTTGCAGTATGTCCAGAGTATTCTCAATAGCATGGCTTACTTTACAAGGGAAAAAGAGTTCCAGAGCTTTATCTAACCTAGGAGAAGGACAGTTAGCCAACTCCATCTTCCTCTAGCCTTCCTGTCTCACATGCTGGAGGGAAAAAAAAAAAAGATGATGAACACTTTTGAAGATCACAGCACAAACATTCAGGCCCACTGAAAGACTGAGGTTTAATCATTACATTATAAGATGCTTCCCTCCTCATTTTACCACCATATATGTCAACAGGCCTCTACCTTAATAATAGTTCATTATAATTGTAGGAGCTGCAAGGCACAAACTCTATTTAAGAAGGAATTCTTAGGGAAAACCAAAGACAACAGAGAGAGAAAAAAACGAATATTAGAGGAAACTGAAGTTTCTGACACCTATAGCTACAGCAAACATTAAGTATAGCCCTGGCTGGGCATAGTGGCTCACGCCCGTAATCCCAGCACTTTGGGAGGCTGAGGTGGGCAGGTCACTTGAGGTTAGGAGTGTGAGACCAGCCTGGCCAACATGATGAAACCCTGACTCTACTAAAAATACAAAAATTAACCAGGCATGCTGGTAGATGCCTGTACTCCCAGCTACTCAGGAGATTGAGGCCGGAGAATTGCTTGAACCTGGGAGGCAGAAGTTGCAGTGAGCCAATTATCGTGCCACTGCACTCCAGCCTGGGCAACAGAGTGAGACCCTGTCTTAAAAAAAAAAAAAAAAGCATAGCCCAGCTTCTAGCCACATTAACATAATTGACACATAGCTATTTACCTCGTTCCTACTACTCAATACATCACATCCAGCTTTAAGAAAAAAATACAATTAGAAGGCATTGTAAAAGGTAAGAAAAAAAATAGTCTGAAGAGACAAAGCAAGCATCAGAAATAGAGTCAGATATATACTTATTACTAATTTTAGAATGATCAGATCAGGAATTTAAAGTAACTATGATTACTATGTTGAGGACTCTAATGGAGAAGTAGCATGCAAGAACAGATGGATAATGCAAGCAGAGAGTAGGGAACTCTTAAGAAAGACTCAAAAAGAAATATTAGAAAATACCATAACAAAAATGAAAAATACCTTTGATGGACTCACCAGCAGGCTGGACACAGATGAGGACAGAATCAGTGGGCCAAAGAAATAGGTTAATAGAAACTTTCCTAACTGAAATGCAAAGAGAAAAAACAGTAATTTATAAAAGTACAGCATATCCAACAGTTGTGGGACAATTTCAAAACGTGTAACGTATGCATAATTGGAATACCAGATCAAGAAAAAAGAGAAGCAGATATAGTTGAAGTACTTAATGCCAGATGACAAAACACAGGTCTAGGAATCACAGCACACACTAAGCAGGGTAAATACTAAGGACCTACACCTACATATGTCATATTTAAGTTGCAGAAAACCAAAGACAAAATCTCGAAAGTAGGCAGAGGAAAAAGTACCTTACCTATGAAAGAACAAAGATGAGAATTACAGGGAACTTCTTGTCAGAAACCATTCAACAAAGAGGAGAATGGAGTGAAATATTCACTGTTGAATGAAAAATACCACCAACCTGGATTCTTCTAGCTAGTGAAATTATCCTTCAAAAATAAAGGAGAAATAAAGACTTTTTCAGACCAACAGCAGCTGAGGAAATTTGTTGCTGGAGACCTGCCATGCAAGAAATGTTAAAAGAAGTTCTTTAGGGGAAATGTTAGTGATAGAGATCAGAAACTCAAATCTGTATAAAGAAGAGCATGGGAGAAGGAATAAAGATTCAAAAAGTTTATTTTTCTTATTCTAAATTGATCTGATAGATAGCTGTTTATTCAAAGTAATAAAAGTAACATTATGTTGGGTGATTATAACATGGATAAATAAAATGAATATCAGTAATGTTTCAGGGATGGAAGAGGGGAATTGGAAATACTCAGTTGTAACATACCTGGACTAAAGATGAAGTAATATAGTGTTACTTCAGATGAACTTAAGTATATATGGCAAATTCTAGGGCAATCACTAAAAAAAAAATTTTTTTTTTATTTTTTTGAGACAAGGTCTCACTCTGTTGCCCAGGCTGGAGTGCCTTGGTATAATCTTGGCCTACTGCAGCCTCAACCTGCCAGGATCACCTGACTACTGGCATGTACCACCACACCTGACTAATTTTTGGATTTTTAGTAGCTGCAAGATTTCGCCATATTGCCCAGGCTGGTCTTAGAACTCCTGGGCTCAAGCGATTTGCCCACCTCAGCCTCCCAAAGTGCTGGATTTACAGACATGAGCCACCGTGCCCAGCCAAAAGAAAAATTTTTTAATAAGCATAATTATTATGAGAAAAAGAGAGAATGTTAGATCATTTAAAATGCTCAAAGCTAGAAATGTGGACAAGAGTAAGATTTTAAAAACAAAGAACAGGTATAACAAATAGAAAACATTTACAAATATGCTAGATATTAATGCAGCTATATCAGTAATCTATTTAGAGACACGGTCTCACTCTGTCACCCAGGCTGGAGGGAAGTGCTGCATCACAGCTCACCCAGGCTCAAGTGGTCATCCCACCTCAGCTTTCCAAGTAACTGAGATAAGTGTGCATCTCAGCATTTTGTGTTTTGTTATAGGGACAGAGTTTTGCCATGTTGCCTGGGCTGGTCTCGAACTCCTGGGCTCAAGTGATCGACCTGCCCTGGCCTCCCAAAGTGCTGGCATTACAGGCGTGAGCCACCACGCCCAGCCTCAGTAATCACTTTAAATGTGAATGGTCTAAATATACCAATTAAAATACACAGATTGTTGAAGTAGTGGGGGAGATCCAACTATATGTTGTCTACAAGAAACCCACTTTAGAGCCAGGCACAGTTATACACGCCTGTAATACCAGCACTTTGGGAGGATGAGGCCAATAGATTGCTTGAGCCCAGGAGTTTGAGGCCAGCCTGGGCAACATGATGGAACTCCATATCTGCAGAAAAATACAAAAATTAGCTCGGCATGCTAGCATGTACCTGTGGTCCAACCTACTCAGGAGGCTGAGGTGGGCAGATCCCTTGAACCTGGGAAGTTGAGGCTGCAGTGAGCCAAGATCATGCCACTGCACTCCAACTTAGGCAACAGAGTGAGACCCTGTCTTTTAAAAAAAGAAAAAAAAAAAACTTTAAATGTAAAGACACAGATTATGTTGCAAGTAAAGGGATATACAGAGATATACCATGGTAGCACTAATAAAAAAAAAGCTGGAGTAGCTATTTTAATTTTATATAAAGCAGGCTTTAGAACAAGGAAGGAATAAAGAGGGGCATTGCATAATGATAATACCATCAGTTCTTCAAGGAAACATAACAATCATTAACAAATATATACCTAACAACAAATGTCAGCATGCAGGAGGCAGAACTGATAGACTGTACTATTATAAGTGGAAATTTCAGCAATTCTTTTTCTGTAATTAATAGATCCAGCAAACAGAAAGACAGTAAAGATATAGTTGAACTGAATTGCACCATCAGTCGACTTTATTTAATTGACATTTATAGGCTACTTCATCTAACGATAGCAGAATACACACTCTTCTCAAGCACACATGGAGAATTCACCAAGATAGACCACATTCTTGGCCATAAAACATACCTTAACAAACTTAAAAGAGTATAAATTATGCAAAGTATGCTCTTAGACCACAGTGGAATTAAACTAGAAGTCAACAACAGAAACATAGCTAGGAAATCCCAATATATTTAGAAATTAAACAACCCACTTGTAAATAACACATGGGTCAGTGAAGTCTCAAGAGTAACATAAAAATATTTTGAACTAAATAGAAGTGGAAATACTACTTATAAAAATTTGTTGGATATAGCAAAACTAGTGCTTAGAAGGAAATTTATAGCATTGACTACATATATTAGAAAAGAAGGAAGATCTAAAGTCAGTTACCTGAGTTTCTGCCTTATGACACTAGAGAAGAAGAACAATTTAAGCCTAAAGCAAAGAGAAAAGATGATAAAAATGGGAACACAAATCAATGAAGTTGAAAACAAGAAACTATTAGAAAAAGAAATCAACAAACCAAAAGCTAGTTATTGAAAAAGACTAATAAAATTAATAAACTTGTAGCCAGGCTAACCAATGGGGAAAAAAGAGAAGACAGAAATTATAAGTATTCAGAAAGAAAAGAAGATTCAGTGCTGCTGGTTCCATAGATAATAAAAGGACAATAAACTTAGATAAAATGGATCAATTTATTGAAAGATACAAGCTCCCAAAACTCACACAAGGAAAAACAGGTAATCTGAATAGACTATATCTGTTAACGAAATTAAACCACCAAAGCTGAATAAGGACAAAACAAGAAAAGTATAGATCAATATCCTTGAGGGACATACATGCAAAAATTCGCAACAGAATACTAGCAAACTGAATGCAGCATCACATTAAAAGGATATGGTCATGATTAAGTGAGCTATCTTAAGTCATGCTAAAGACAGAAGCAAACATTTGAACAGAATGTGAATGGCAACTTTGAAAGTTGAAAACAGACTCAAAGGATCACCCTTGATCAGGTACTTTTTGGCATGCATCAAAATCACCTGGAGGGTTTATTAAAACACATGTGGCTACCCTCTGAGTCGTTGATTCAGTAGATCTGGGGTGGGACCTGAGAATTTGCATTTCTAATAAGTTCCGGGTAATACTGATGCTGCTAGTCCTGGGACCACATTTTCAGAACCACTACCCTAGATCTTCACCAAGAAACACTAATGAGGAAAACCAGTAGAAAATGTCTGTCGTGTGTCTGAATTTTTAGAAAACACCTTAAATTCTTATTTTAAATTGACGTCTTATTATTTATAACTTTACTTTGACTATGTTTATCTCTATGTGGACTGCTTGTGTGCTATTGGGTTAGTAACTCAGTAATTAGAGCCTAGGTTCTTTGCTACCTAATGAAAACAGTGCCATCTAGAGGCATTAGCCCAAAGGGCCACCATAGGGCCAAAGGAAGCTGTGGCTTCTGGAGAGGGTGAAAGAGCAACTCGTTATCATCAAAGACTTATTGACAACCTACTAGGTTATTAAGTGTCGTGTTACAAGGGTATCCAAAGAGTTAGAATTGCTTGCCAGTCTCCACCTTTTAGGTTTGTGACTTTCTATATTCTGAGTAGCTCAAAAGTTCGGTGAAGGCTAAGTAGGGCTCTGGGCCTTACCAGCCCCCCATTCAGCTAGAACAGTTCTGCTCTCATCTTTTGTACACATTGGAGGTTATGTTTGCAAATATATGCTATAGTTGTCTTTGGAAAGGCAGCACAGATACATTATTCACTGTCCAAGATTGTCCTAAAGTACTGGTTTTCTGGGATGCAAAAAATGGTGTGAGAAATATGTGTCATTGAGAAAAAGGGCATAAGGTATAACCACCACACATCAAATGTTGAAAGTATGTTTTTGCTTCATGTTAGCACATGTTAAAATTATAAACAGTTGGAAATAAGTTCTAGTAGACCACATTATCACAATCATAAGTTGAATATAATTGGAAGAACAGATGTTCACCAATGTCAGAAGGGGATGATTCAAGGGGGAAAAAAGTGTGAAAAGAAAATTTGAGGAGTTAGGAGTATAAACTGTTTTCTGGATTTGATTTGCTATAGAGTCAGCACACATGATGGGAAATTCATTATCAACTATTTCAAGTCATTTGTTTAGAAAGTATGAAATGAAAGCTAGACATGGTGGTTTCATTTTAGCAGCTAAAAACATTACCTATAAATGATACACAATCTTGCAACCAATGATGAATTTGAGTCATGCTTATCCGAAGAAACAATAAGCTACTCTCACTGCAGTCCCCCAGAGAGAAAGAAATAGAGAAAACCCAGTGGAGCTTTCTCTCTTGCCAGCACTGGAGTGACAGGGCGACATGGAGGTAAGATGGAGTGACTAGATGAGCCCAAAGCTGAAACAACCAACCAAGTCCAGGGCTCACCATCCCTAGAAATGAAAGCAAGTAAATCTGTGGGTCAGAAGAGCGAAAAAGCAAAGTGCAGAGCAAGAGAGGAAGTTAGGAATCAAGCAAATTGTTAGAGTCCCAGGGCAGACAGAAGAAGTAGGGAGAGTGAGCATTTCAGCTAACGTCCGTAACACAGACCAGACTGCACGCTCCGCTCTTGGCAGTCGGTAGGTATCTTCTCACTGATCACAGAACCGAGTCACAACTCCTTGGTGTGAAGTTCTCTTTGGGGGACCACAGTGAGAGTAGTTTTTTGTTTCTTTGGATAAACATGACTCAAATTCATCATTAGTTGCAAGATTGTGTAACTATTTTAGGTAATCTTTTTATCTGCTAAAATGAAACCAGCATGATTTTTAGCTTTCATTAGACCTCATCTAGACTCAGCCTTCCTTTTTAACCTTATGCTCCACCTCTCCCTATAACCACGAGTAGCCACAGAACTCATTGCTTTTTCCAAGTAACCAAAATAACACTTTACAATAAAAAATAACACACGTTTTATGCTTTTTGCTTTTATTGTTTGCTAAGTCTATAACATTATGTTCTCCTTGCTGAATCTCTCTCCTGTTTCCTGCTAAGGACTGTCAGTCGAAGTCCTTAGCAGATAATTGGTTTTAGTAAAGTGGGAAGCATAATTTGATAACTGTGGTTTTCACCATCTGTTTGGAGAATAATAATTAAAAATTATTTTATAAGATATATGCTTGGGGTTTACAAATTTTAAAATTTGTTTTCTAAATAAGATAGCAGTGTTAAATAGAATGATTATCTCCCATCCCCCTCACTCTGATGCATACTTCAAGAGCTAAAAGAGTTGTACCAGTGTTTAGTTACGAGGAGCTTACAGAATACTTAGGGAGGGAGCTGGCAATCGATGAGCGTGTACTCTCTCTTTAGCTTAGTAATAACCTCAGGACAGATGTGAAAGGAAGGCCTTTTGGATCGATGAACTAAGTAAGCATACAGAATTAGGGACCACAGTTCTTCCTGAGCCAATTCACTGATATTTAGTATGAACTCAGAAAATCCTTGGAGGCTTCTGTTATTTTAAGAAATTTTTAAAACCATAGAAAAACACAGTTATGTGACAGTCAAAGATTCTATTACTCACAATTGACAGTTAACATTGCCATAATTACATAAATATTTTTTGTTGACAAAATAAGTGAAATAAAACAATACAGAAAAAGTTTCATTCTTTGTATCCCATCTCCAGTTCTATCATGAATTTAGAGTAAATACTTCATGTCTCTTTTTATATTTTTAGTTATATATATTTATATACATGTATATATATGGTGAACAGCATATGATTTTTTTGTGTATTTTTTTTAAATTTCCTAAGGAGGAAACTGTATTTTCTTTTTTTTTTATTTCTTCTTTAAAAAAAAAAAAAAAGGATGAATGTGCAGGTTTGTCACATAGGTATACATGTGCCATGGTGGTTTGCTGCACCTATTGACCCGTCGTTCTCTAAGTTCCCTCCCCTCACCCCCACCCCTCAACGGCCCTGGTGTGTGGTGTTCCCCTCTCTGTGTCCATGTGTTCTCACTGTTCAACTCCCACTTAGAGTGAGAACATGCTTCATTAGGAAACTGTATTTTCATCTTGATTAAAGAATGCTTTAAAATATGAAATACTATTTTTAGTCTGATTTTTTACATGTAAGTTGTTGAAGTTATTAAGATGCAGCTTTCGAGTAATAATGGGGGTGAGATGGAAGAGTTTAGTAGCTGAGCAAATTCTGGTGTAAGAAGCAATTACTGTCTGCAGACTCAGTCCTACCAAAGGCATATGTAGTGCTAATCTCCACTCTTATCTGTTCTGTGGTCAGAGATGACCTATAAATACTGTTTGTGTGAAAATAAATACTTGAACTTACGCATTTATATTCAAGATATAGCCATTTATATATATGAATGGTAGTTAAATATATAGTTGAATTTAGACTGTTTTGCTTGGATTCATATGCATAGTTAAACATATACATTTATAGTAATGTGCATGTAATATAGAATATCTTCTAGTTATGTATCTTTGGTAGAATGGGAAAAGGTACAGTACTTTTTATGAATCTAAGGGTCATTACCCTTGTATTGTGATCCAATAAACCCTGTTCTTTTCTCAAGCAAATGCTTGAGATACTTAACTTTGGCATTTAATAGTTGTGTTTTTATCTATGTGTGTTTCCTCTTAGGAGATTATGATCTCCTCGAAGGCAAAGGTAGTATATTTTACTTATGTCTGTACTTTCAATAATACCAAGGGCCAACTAGTCACTGTTTTCTGTTAGACTAGTCAATTTAGTTCATGTCAAATGAAGAAAATCATCATCATCAGATTTATCTGTGTTCTGAGGCTGTAAGGGAATTAAAAACTGAAAGCAATTTTAATAACTGCTTAATAACTTTAATAACTGGAGCAACAAATTTGAACGATTAGACAAAAAGTAAATGTGAAATACTGATATTAATTTCTCTGCTATTTCAGAACCGGTTGTGTGTATCTTTTGAAATAAACTCTAGAACCGATAGATGAGCTGTGAAGTGATATCTAATAGAGATGGGTCTAAGAAATAGGCTCAGATTCCAAGAGGAAATTCTCAGTATGATACTTAGGACTATTTATTGTTAATGATATGGTGGATTGGATTGTCAATCACCACTTTGGGTAGTTCTCAATTTAGAAAGAGATTATGCTGCAAATGTACTTCATTGTTTATAACTTGGAGTATATTTTCCTTATAGAAAGAATGGTACAAATGATTTCCATATTAGCATTCTTCTGGTTTTGATGCAATTGAATGTATTTTTTCTGTATGTTATGAAGAGTAAGTTAATAATTACTAGCATTTTTTCCATAATATATTACTATTAAAATAACAGGAATGAAAATATATATTCAAGTATATGTCCTTTTAACTTTTCATTTTTTTGCTAGTAAAATACTATCTAGAATTTTATTTACTAGTAAAATTTAAAAAGATAGGCTGGGAATGGTGACTCATGCCTATAATCCCAGCACTTTGGGAAGGCGAGGCAGGTGGATCACCTGAGGTCAGGAATTTGAGACCAGCCTGGCCAACATGGTGAAACCCTGTCTCTACAAAAATTCACTGGACTTGGTGTGCACGCCTGTAATCCCAGCTACTTGGGAGTCTGAGGCATGAGAATTGCTTGAACCTAGGAGGTGGAGGTTGCAGTGAGCCGAGATTGTGCCACTGCACTCCAGCCTGGGCGACAGAGTGAGACTCTGTCTCAAAAAATAAATGTATAAGATAAAAAATAAATTTAAAAAGGTAGCACGTTTAAATTTTCTATCATTGTTTAATTTTAGAAAGTACTTTCCCCATTAATCTTACCACTTCTGCAAACACTAATAAGTAGTGTGTTCTTCTTGGAAATCTGCTGAGTAGTTCCCAGAGGTAAAGCCAGATCTACCTCTGAAATATTCTGATTTATAATGTCCTTTAAAGTTTATCTGAAATATAATGTTTTAGGACCTCATTTATGGTGTCAATGAATTTTTAGAATATTTAGCTCATTTTCTTTCTCTTTGCTCAAACCATGTAAATGTTCTTGGCATATATTTGGAGGAGGACTTAACAGGAATTGAAATGATGGCAGTCATAGCTTTTATTTATCTGTTTATGCCAGATACTTAAACAGAAGCCATTATTATCTCTATTTTGTGTATGAGGAAACTGAAGCCTAGGTTAAAGGATTTGCTCAAGTCACACAGTTAGGGAGATTCTGAGCTGAGATTTAAACCCAGATTTATCTCATCTCCAGAGCCTGCGATCTTTGTACTGCACCTACTGTCCCAACAAAAGGAAGACTTGGACATTTCCAAGTGCTGCATATTTTGAAAAGAACTTGGGATGCAAATATTAATATTATTGTGTTTTTCTCATATCAAAGAATGATATGATAACTTTTGGGTAGAGTGATTAGAGAAGCAGGGTATAAACTATTCAAACCTAAGTATAATATTTCGTGCATAAAAAGGTAGATTTGGAGCCATTAGAAGTCCTACCAAAGTAAAGTTCCAGATTCTCTCTCTTCTCATTCTGTTTCATGCTGAACTTTCTTGTTAAATGGAGAATGATTTGTAAGCTGACCTGGGAAAAACAGTGAGAGCAGAACATGTTTTACCTGGGAGATTAATAATACTATGGAAATAGGGAAGTAAGCCTCATTGAGTCAATAAAACGCTTTCAATAACTGTATGCTGGACTTTGGGGACTGGTAAGCAAGACCTGAATTGTAAACTAGGAGTGAATTAGGAGTAGTATAGTGAGATAAATAAACAGGGATGTTGTGGAAACTGAAAGGAGAGCTACTTTACTCCTCATGTAATGAATTATAAAAAGGTCTCTCAAAGGAAATAATGCTTGTTTCAAGTTTGTAGGATGAATAGGACTTAGACTAAAAGGGGAGATGAGCAAAAACAAAACAAAACAAAACGGAAGAGCAGTTTTTCAAGTTTGGTGTGCCTTTTGAATGAGCCATACCGATTATACTTCCCATCAATGCCTTGCAAGTCATGACAGCAAGAAATTCAATATTCAGTCATTCAAATTTTAGGAAGCAGTTGACTGTCTTGTGATATTTTGAAATATTATACCCTGTCAATGGGTTGTGTATATGTTCATAGGGAAAACCTATTCAAGTTTTCTACACTCATAGATTATTAGAGCGGCCAGCATCCTCAGAGATCATCTAGTCAGTTCCAGTTTTCATTCAACAATAACATTTGCTGTGTGCTAGTCACAGGACCCAGATGAAAAGATGGATGGACCTTGCCTTCAAGGAACTCAGTCTCTAAGAGAGGAAATAAACATACAAACAGACAATATGCAAGTTTAATAAAGTGCTATAATAAAAGAGTCAGGTACTGTTTAAGCATAGAGGAGAGCTCAGTAACTTTTTTTGAGGATTAGCTAGGTAGGTTTTAATTAGATCTTGAAGAATCTAGAAAAGCAGTTCATTTGTGACACGGAGGGAGGAGATTTCAAGTCAGGAGTGTGTTAGTTATTTAAAAGATACAGTTTATTTAACATTTCTGCTTAAGTTTTTCAGTCTGGGTTCTTTAAACAAATAAAGATTATCTGTTGTTAGATAATTAAGCCATGTCATGGACTTTTTTAGTTGTCTGTGAATAATATGTTAGCCCAAGCATCTGGTTCTCAACATGTGCCACTGGGACCAGTGCATCAATATCTCCTGGAAACTTGGAAATGCAACTTCTCAGGCCCCAACCTAGACCTACTGAGACAGAAACTCTAGGGTATGGAGCCCAGCAATCTGCTTTAACAAGCCTTCAAGGGAATTCTGATGCATGCTCACATTTGAGAACCACTGGCCTACACTAACAGTAATACATGGAGTCATTGAAAGTTCATGGACTTTGAGGATTTAGAGACCTGAATTTGAATCTCACCTCTCCCACTTAATAAGTCTGTGACTGATAATCTGTCACCTAATATATATGAGCATTGAGATTTTCACCTATGAAATGCAGGTGATAATGCTTTCTTCCCAGATTGTTGTAAAAATTGGTTAATATAATGAGTGTCTAATATTATAACTGGCACACTATAGGCTTTTGATAAATGGTAACTGCTTTTATTATTGTTATCTTTTTCTTGATATTTTTTCAATGATTACTTACTGAATGAAAACATCGTCATATTTTTGATTATAGATTCAAATGCTCAAGAAATTAAGGACATCTATGGCCTGAATGGACAAATAGAACACAAACTAGCTTTCTTGAGAACTCATGTGCCAAAGGACATGAAGCTTGTGCTCATTGGCCATTCGATAGGCAGCTATTTGACTCTCCAGATGCTGAAGCGAGTCCCTGATCTCCCGGTAAGCAGGCCTCCAGAGGTGACTGTGGGTTCTTGACTGTGTGTCTGCACAAATCCTCCTCACCTTTCCTGTGCTTTTGTCTCTTGTGTAGTTGATGAATAAATTAGGGAGAGGGATATTTGGTTGCTGCCTTTACTCTTATCTCCATATTACCATGGGCTTATGTGAATGTGTGTTCATAATGTTTCAAAGAATAATGCCTGGGGGGCTAGGAAGTTTCTGAAAGAATGTTTTTGAATCTAGGGTTATCTGGAGTTCTTATGTTACATATTGCTTGCTGTTTTTTATCAAAAAATATTTAAGAATAGTCACTAGGTAAGACCTAGACAAGAATCTGTCTTTTATGGGAGGGTATTTTATAAATATTCTTGCCTTCTCTCAGAAGGAAGAAATGTGTCATAATCATCACTGATAGGCAAACAGCTGTCTTTATGGAACACTACGTCTTTACTAAGTCATAAGTCCAGATCCTTACATGTTCTGTATTTTGGAAGCCTTTTTGAGACACACATTCACAAATACTCACAAATATTTACTGGGTACCACTCTGTGCCAGATACTGAGTGAGGCACTAGAGACACATAGACCTATTTAAAGTGCCCAGGAAAGCAAGTGAACTATAAGGTATATAAAGCAAAACAAAAACTTGTACTTTCACTAACATATACCATTGAAATAACTTACTGAATGGATGCAATTCACAAGATAATTCATTTCTTTGTTCAACAAAAGTATATTAAGCCCTTTCCATATGTCAGATCCTATGCTATGTTTTGAGGACATCCCAGTGAGTAAGAGAGTCTTTGAAGTAGGAGAACATGGAGTCTGAGGAGACAGTCTAACCAATAGATGTGATACCTGCTGCCTGTTTAAGTTCAGGTGGTGTGGGAGCATGGAGTGCTCTTAAAACCAGTAATCTGAAGCCAAGATAGGACATGATCCCTTCGTGGCTGCTTTGTGCTAGGATTTTGACTGTTTCTCACTCCATGGGATAAAATACCTTCAGTGGGGTCTCAGAGCTCACTAAGTGTTCGCTCCTTTTCTCACCAGCTTGACCTGCTTACTTCTTACTCATAATTACCCTTGGGAAATGTACAACTGTAGCCTCCCTTGCTGTGGTTTTTAATACCAAATGGAGGTTTTAAATTTTCTTTTATTGGGTATAAGAAAGCATATGTTTCATTTCTAAGTGTGAATTCAATAAATTCAAGATTGTACTCCATTCACTGTATTATTGTCTACTCTGTTGGGTTTTTTTCCCTAAATAAGGTGTCTTAATCAGAATGCAGCCTTTATTTTTGCTTTTAGCTTCTAATCTCTTTTGTGCCTTTGAAGCCTCCTCTATTACTGTGGCATGTGGTTGCCATCTTTATGGTGTCCAGCAGCCCTGCCTCTTAGTGGTTCTACCTCTGCAGTTGCTGTGAGGTCTGGCACTAGAACCAGGACACCTAGGTTCCAACATTTATTGTCATTTCTTTTTTTTAGTCTGTCTGATCTTAGACAAATTATTGAGTCTCCACCTCAGTTTTGAGTCTCAACCTCAGTTTTCTCATTTGTAAAATGGAGATAATAATATGTTCTTCAAAGGATTTTTGTGAGGAATTATATAAAGTATTAAGAATGACATATGGAACTTTAAAGTTCCAAATAAGTATTAACTATTATTATTATTATTATTATTAGGGAATAACTCATTGTCTCAGTCCTTAGGTTAACTACTGTATTAGGTATCTACTGCTGTATATCAAATTGCCCCAAAACTTATCAGTGTAAAACAATACACATTTCTTCACTCATAGTTTCTGGTCAGAAGTCTGACCACAGCTTAACTGGGTTCTCTGCTTCAGGGACTCTCCCAAGATTTTAACCAACATGTCTTCCAGGGCTGCAATCTTATCTGAAGGCTTTAGTTGAGGTGGATCTGCATCCAGGCTCACTCCTGTGGCTATTGACAGAATCCCATTCCCTGAGAGTTGTTGGACAGAAGGTCATCATTCAGTGGTGGCAGATGGGTAGAGACCACCTTCCTTAATATGTCAGCCTGTCTAGCTTGCTTCATTAGAGGAAGCCTGGAAGAAGAGCCAAGGAGACAGCCTGCTAGCAGATGAAAGTCACAGGCTGTAACCCAGTTACAAAGTGACATCCCATCATGTTTCCTGTATTCTTGTTTGAATCAAGTCACCAGGTCCAGCCCAAACTCAAGAGAAGAGAATTATACAAGGACATGAATACTAGGAGGTGAAGGGCGTTGGGAGCCGTGTCAGGGCTGCATACCCCACCACTCTAAAATTAGAATTTCACTGTGTGTTGTACAGTCAAGCACATGCACATGGGATGTACATAAATTAAAGTACTGCATTTATTTTCTGGTATAGGCAGTGACTTGGTCCTGTCAAAAAAAAACTGTAGCAAACTGACATGAAATGTAATTATTTGTTGTTAATTGTTCCAGGTACCCTAAATGCTTTAAAAACATTAGAAAGGATACTTACATATTTGAAATAATAGCATTACTATTCTGTAAGCATAGAGAAGAACACGCTCATTTCTGAGCTCATCATAGGCTAGTATTAATCACAGATCTATTTTGGTTTTCGTGTTTGCTCCAGATCTAGTCTGCATGTGATGTGTGGTTTCTCTTTTGTGTGTTTGAAAATGATTGTTCAACACATCTTGAACCCTTCTCTCTTTTGGGCTCATATTCACAATGTCTATTGGGAAAGAAGTAGAATGTATCCCAAGGTTAATGTGCTTTCTTATAGCTTTTTCAGCATCATAACTTTCTAATTACTGTCCTGCCTTCAGGTGTCCTTGCTCTTGCAGGAATAGTGGTGAAAAGGGGAAACAAAGATGGAACATGAGCTTAACCTACTTTATTTGTGGAGACATAAACTGATTATAGAGTTTTCAGAAAGACATCTGAAGCTGTGTTTTATCTTCTTAAAAAGGGTGTAGGCTAGAAAATAATGTGTGCAATAAATTGTCCAAAAGGTCATTTCTTTGGGGGGTTAGGGGGAGCAGTGAACATCTGTATGATTTTTAAATTATTCAGAAGCATTATCTGGTTTCAATTAACTACATTGTTGAAATTCCCCACCCCATCCCCATCCTCCATTAAACACCTGTGTCAGTGAATATTGGTGTTGTGATCCCTGCCAAAGTGTTGAAATTTCAGTGTCTCTGGGCTACACTAAGACACCACAGTGCCTGCATGCCTGAAGTTAGCATGACATGCTCCATTTAAGATGCATTTGACAAATAAGTTTGTGTAAGCCAGAATGTTACAATCCTTAATCATTTTGCCAAAAATAAGTTAGCTATTATGTTTTATAACGTATGAAGTGTGATAATAAGAAACTTGTGTTTCCATCTCTTCTGTTATTTTTACTGGAATATTTGACTCTCAAAAGATTTTGAGGACATATGTGTAGTTTAGTAGCTAGCTGGTTTATTTTGTTTTATTTTGGTTCAGCTCTTTGCAATGTTTTCTTAACTAATTAGAGGCAACTTGGTCTTAAATAATTTTAAGAGACTTTTTGTATATGTCAGATATATTGTCTGACTTGTATTTTAATATACTAAAAAAAATTGCTCATTTAAAAAAAAAATCTGGTATTTAAAATTGTTTATCTAAACAAATTCCATACATAGAATTAGAGATATTCTTCATATATTTTGAAAGTAATGCTCAATATAGGGAATTTAAGGAGGAACTTGAGCAAATAGGTAATTGGAAGATTGTTAAATAGTAGCTATCATGACTTATAATAATAAACATAATTGTTTTTAGAGTTATAGGATCTTAGAACTGAGATAGGCTTTAGAGACAATCCGACCCCATCTTTCATTTTATCAATGGAAAGTGAGAGAAAGTTCCCTTGCCAAGATTCAGCATTGGTTCTGAATCTGGGGTGGGGTATACTGGTACTAGCTGTGAGTATAAAAAGAATCTAAGAAGGTGTCGATGACTTCTTCAACCTGTGGACTATAGCAGTCTGTAGCTATTACAGTGTGTCCTGCAGTGTATACAACTGCTAGGTTCATGTGACTCATTGTGTTGATGCTTCAGGAGTAGGAAACCCCTGAAAGCTCTAGCAATTTCAGGGTTGTGTGTTGGGGTGGGGGGAGAATAATACAGAAGGAGAAAAGTAGTAATCTTATCCCCACTATCTAGAATCTTCTTTCTCTTATCATCAACCCTCTGTATGTTAAAAATGTGTCACCTGATTTGCTGGTAAATCTTTTCCATAAAGCTCAGTTCAGTGATTCTGCACAGAGCCTTGGGGTGAACTTCGAGTAAGATAACTTTAATTTTCCTCTGATAATTTATATAACCTTTAATGATAACATGTCCTCCTCTTCCAGGGATATCAGATCCTTCATAAACTTAATTTTTTATATTATTTGGCCTTCATGTTTCCTTTATGTGGTTGGCAAAAGTGTCTTCTCTCTGAATGAAATTTCCAGATTACTTAAACTCACCTCCTTTAAGTACCAGACTGTTTTTTCCAAATGGATAAATGTCTAAAATATATTATTTGCTTATCTGCCATCTTCAGCAATGCATATTAACTATGGAAGAATTTTTTTGTAGTGATTTAAGGGCAGTGGTAATAACACTATTATTTGGATAGTGTTGTGCCAGAATAAAATGTAATGAAAAGGAATGTGCCTGTGTCCTGAAATTTCTTAAGTGATAGTGTTTTTTTGTTTAAAAAAAAAAAAAGTTTCATGTGTGTCTATTTTAGTTTTTTTATCTCCCCTCTCAGTGTTAAGTACCCCTTCTCTTCCCTGCTTCTAATTTATTCCTACTAATTTGCTATGGGCAGAGAAAACTGATAACCATATTATTGGGTTTATTTTCAGTATGAATGAACAGGTCCTAAATAAAGATAAATGAGTAAAATTGACACCATTAAATGTGTGGGTGTTGTTATCACTCACAGCCTTTTTTTCTCTTACTTCTTTTGAGATCCTCAAAAAGGATGCTTTAGGGCGTTTTAAGACTCAAAATTTTAGAGATTCAAAATACAACTACAGCTGAGAATCTTTCAAAACTTTACTAAAAGAATTAGAATAGCATGTTAATCATGTATATGTTGATTCAGGAATATACCTCATCCATACTAGGGAAAAAAATAGCTTCAGTGTTCTCCAACAATGAAATTATTGAGACTGTAGTTTAACTTACATTATTCTGCTGAACTTTCATGTCTGCTGTCAAAGTTAGACATGCTTGTAAGAAGCATTCATATAATGTCACTCTCCATGTTCAACAGTTGAGATAATCTGGAGGGAGGGAGAATAAGAAGAAATAACTCATTTGTCATAGTAAATTTTGTCAGAGTCCTGTCCCTAGATTAAGTGACAAGACATGAAATGCAAAATGAGGCAGTACTCTAAGGCTCTGAATATTTTGTGGAGAGAGGTGTCTTCTACCTTGGAAGCTCAGAAAAAGCTTCCTGGAAGAGCTTCAGGGCCACTGAAGGAGAAGTTGTATCTGGAAGTAGAGAATTTGAAATGGGGGTGGGGGGGTTACTGTGCATTCTAAGCAAGGGGACAGCATGAAGAGAAATGGTTTTTATCACTGGGCACAGAGAGAGGGCAGTAGGTGTGGGACTGGGTTGCAGCAGAGTGTGCCTGGAGGGATCAGTTGGATGTGAGATTCCAGGTCAATAGAGATGGACAAAAAGCTGGGCTAGGGAGTGTGGAGTCATTTTCTGGACAGCAGAAAGCCATGAAGGATCTGATGATAGCAGTCATGCATCAGGTAAATTAATCTCTCCGAGAAAAGGAAAATGAGAGGGAGAGAGAAAAAATGCTGTATGTAAAGTGAACATCTAGGTGATGGGAAAGTTTACTAGTCCAAGTAAGAAATAATAAAGACAGTGTAAGGGATAAAATTGCCCAGGGAGATTGTTGAGAAAAGAGAGAGGTCATAGATGTATATGAGAGAATTACTTTATTTGCCATAAACGGGTATTACAGGATCTTTGAAGTGTTGATTTTCTGGCCGGAAACCTGTGGCTGGTGGCACCTTTGCCTGAGTTTTGCTCAGGCCCACTGGGCTCATTGCACCCACTCTGCCTGACAGGCTGCACTCAGCTCATGCTGCCGACCTGGATCCCACACCTCCAAGGGAGACTAGAGTTGGGCGTGGAGTGATGAGGGGTGTGTATGAGCGAGTGTGGGGTTTGACCACTGCACAGTCAGACATGCTGGCTGCTGCCATGAGGCAGGCAACTCCACGTGCCAGCATAGGCACCAGATTTCTGCAAGGCTGCGGCTGGACCAGGCACACCACAAGCAGCTTCCCCAGCTGGCACTAGGGAATGTGGTGGCACCCAGAAGCTTAGAGATACCAGGAACCACAGGGCCCCAAAGAGGGAGTCACAGCTGTGACTTAGGGAATTCCCCCTGGGCTCCCTGAAGAACTGCAGCTTTTCTCTCCTTGTCTTCACCCACAACATGGCGAGCAGGGGGCATGTTTCAGCCCTGTTTGTGTAACAGCAGCTCCTTTAGCCTCACCACTCATCAGGTTCCAAGTTCTTGTCCTGCGACCAGGAAGAATGAGTTATGCAGACAAGTGGAGGGTGAGCATGATGAGAGGAGCTTTAACTGAGCAATAGAACGGCTCAGAGAAGACATGCAGTGGACAGCTCCTCTCTGTAGCCAGGGTGTCCCAATAAGTGTTCAGCTTCTAGCAGAGACCGTAGCTCCTCTCTGCAGCAGTTCAGTCTGTCAAGTATTTAGCTCTCAGCGGAGACGGCAGCTCCTCTCTGCAGCTGGTCATCCCATCCTGCAGCTCTCGGCAAAGAGTAGGCCCTAGAATAGGTGGTTCCTCTCTGCAGCAGGTTGTCCCTTTGTCGGCCTCTCTTGGCAGAGATAGTAGCTCCATTCTGCAGCAGGTTGTCCCTTTGTCTCGCTGTCCTCTGCTCTGGCTGAGCCCAGGTCTTTTATGGGCCTCAGAGGGAAGGAAGTGCCCATTGATTGGACCATGGGCAGCCATGGGTGGGTCCAGAAAGGGCACCACAACTCCCTCCCCCTGGTCCATGGGACTGGTAGTCTGCCCCCTAGCCTTCAGGCCCTCCGTGGCCTGAAGGTAGCGCCTCACCAGGGATGCTCCTGCTTTTGCCCAATGGCTCATCTGCCTCCTGCCAACATCCCTGGTGCCCAGGTTGCTCATACCAAGGGGCACCTGCAGGCCAGTGCTGAGCCACCCTCATCACCCTCCCTTGACCTCCCCTCATGCTTGTCAGTACCCAAAGTCCAGAGGGGGTTGAGGTGGCAGGTGGCTGTCATGTTATTGCTGCCTCAAGTGTGCACACACCTGGTCGGTCTATGACAGTGCCTCAACCCTACTCCAAAATCAGAGCAGGTGCCAGGAGCAGGGAGAGGTCAGGCAGCGGAGCAGGCCTCTCCAAGCCTTCAAGGGCAAGGGGAGGACAGAGAGGCCGGGGTCCAAAGCCCTGACTTGGGCATCTGCCTGCCCCCAGCTCTAGTGGCTTTATGGAGTATGAAGCCCAGCTGCACCTGCTCACAGCCTGGGGCAGGGGCTCTAGGTCCTTGCTGGGCCTAGGCCAGTGTCAGGGCAAGGGCAGCATCACAAGCTCCCCCAGTGGCCCTGGCATTCAGGGGCAACCAGGAGCTCCCCCTTGCCCAGATTGTGGCCCTGCCAAATGCACACCTCCAGGAGTGGATTGCAGGCCCTGGCCTGGCCATCAGGAGTATCGGGCCTAGTGGTCACCCTGATGCAGGGCAGACCCTGGGGACAGAGCCCCAGGCAGCCCTGTGCAGAGCCTCATCCCAAGGCGCAGGGACCCTGCACTGCTGGCTGGTCTCCAAAGCGGGCGTTGCAGTCAGCTCCCTTGGGGACATGGGGTGCAGGGGACCTACCACCACCATTGCTGCTCCCGCCACCACCCATGCCTCCCGACTGCGGACGGCCTGCTGCTGCCATCAGGAGGAGGAAGAGGAGGAAGTCAGAAAGGCAGAAGCTTTAATAATTTTCTAGACTATTGGCTGCAATCCATTAATGGATCCCCAGATCACTTCAGTGGGTTGCAACCAATGGATCAGTCAAGACAGTAGACTGCGCTATAATAACAGTGTCAGTGGCTTTTAACAACAAAGATTTGTTTCTTGTTCATGATACAAATCCTTTGAGGGTAGGCTGCCCCTATGAAGATCTCTCTATGCAGGCTTTTTCTAGAATCCAGATTGATGGAGTAGTGTCTCTGGAATATTCAAGTCCCGTGGCAGAGGATCTAAAGGGAATAGTGAACCACACATGCATTTTAAAACCTCTGCCTGGAAGTGACAATTGTCACTTCTCAAACTTTATTTGACAGAGCAAATCGTATGACCAAGTCAGCCATCTATGAGGCTGTGAAGTACAATCCTCCCCAGAGAATGAAAGCATATGTTTGTGACCAATAAAACAGTGTTTTTAAACAATATATAATAAAATAGAGGAAAATAGAATAGAATAAAAATATATTGTAGTAAAGGCATTATGAAACTTTTGTTTCACTTTTTATGCGTGTGTATTGATAACTTAGATTACAATGTCAAATGTATATCTCGCTGTGAGTTAAGGTAAAAAAAAGTTTGAAAAGCATTCATCTGGACTAGAGTATACCACAGCAGCTAAGAACAGAGCAAGAATGTCAAGAAAGGGGTAGATAAATGGAGGATTAAAGATGGTCACAGATTTTTTTTTTTTGGTCATTCCTCTCTCAAGAGACTGTTTCCCTTCCCCTTTAAATTTGGGCGAAGCATGTGACTTGCTGTTACTAATAAGATACAGTGGGTACTTCTTTCTGGTACCTTCAAGTCAGGGCCTTAAGAGCACTGGGAGCTTCTGTTTCCTTCCTCAGAAGCCAGCTACCATGTAAGAAGGCCAGCTGCCCTGAGACCACGAGACTGAGAGAAAGCCAAAGCTAGCTATGGAGGATCATGAGGCACCAGGCCTGAGTGAAAGCTTCTTGGGCCTTCCGGCCCATCTCAGCCCAGCCCATCCACCACTGAATGCAGCCATGTGAGTGACCCAGCCTACACCACATGGAGCAAAAGAACCATCCAACTGAGCCCTATTTGAGTTCCTGACCCACAGAATTGTGAGAAAGGATAATCACTGTGATTTTAAACTGTAAGTCTAGAGATATTATGTTATATAGCAGTAGATAATTTAAACAAGGTAACAGCGCTGAGTGTAACACATGTTGACAGCTTCAAGCTTCTAGAGTAAAAAGTTCTTGATGTCCTTGAAGACAGACTTTTCAGTGAAATAATGGGACAAGAGGGTTGCAGGAAGTTAGGTGATAAATGGATAGTAATTCCATTGGCCAGTGAAGAGGAGAAGAATACACGATAATTTAAGGAAGAAGCTGGTCAAGGGAACTTTTTTTTCCTATAATTTGGGGAGAATTTAACTTACGCTGAGGGGAACAGCTCAAGCACAGATGTTGAAGATGAAAGAGAAGTAGGAACTTTTCTTGGAACAGGTTTCCTTCCATTTGTCTTTTAAGTCTACATACTTGAAAACTTGGAAAATTGAATTTTTCTTAATATTTGTATCTTTGCAAAAGCAGTTCTCCTTTTCCCTGGGGTGTAAGGGGAATATATATTACATATTTGGTTCTCCTTTTCCATCTAGAAAAAGTCTAGCTCAATTTTTAAAATTGATGTTATTGTCATTACTAACAGTGAATATTACCTAACATTCATTTGAAATTTATATAACCTGTTCACATGTAACAAGTTATTTTAACAATCTGATTTTTCCCATCTTAAAGATGAGACTGAAGTGTCAAGGAGTCATGTGTCCAACTCATATGTCAACTAGTAGAAAGTAGCAGATCTGGGACTCTGTATTCTGTTTTGTAATTTCCCCTTTACCTGTTTTCTAGGTGAGTTAATTAGAGAGGTGATGATTACAGATGGTCAGAGTAAGTTGCTTTCACAAATCACCAAAGTATTTGGCCTAAACTTAAAATTTCTATTTTTGCTTTTCTGTTTTTTGTTTTTTTTGAGTTGGAGTTTTATTCTTGTTGCCCAAGCTGGAGTACAATGGCGCAATCTTAGCTCACTGCAACCTTCGCCACCTGGGTTCAAGAGATTCTCCTGCCTCCGCCTCCTAAGTACCTGGGATTACAGGCGCACACCACCATGCCTGGCTAATTTTTTTGTATTTTTAGTAGAAACGGGGTTTCACCATGTAAGCCAGGGTGGTCTCGAACTCCTGACCTCAGGTATCTGCCCCCCCCTTGGCCTCCCAAAGTGCTGGGATTACAGGCATGAGCCCACACCTGGCCTATTTTTAATATTTGAGTTCTTCAAATACACAAGGAGTGTTTTAGTAAGAAGCAGGTGAATGCATTGGGAGGAGTTCGGAGAGAACAGAGAAATGACAGCGTATGTGAGTGTTCTGGAGCATGGGAGATAAAGGGAGCTGTTAAGGCCTGGACTAAGGGCAAAGATGAAACTGAAAAGATAGTAAATCAGAGCCCTAGAATTCAGCTGGGGACAGAAGGGGTATGAAGGAAATTGGAGGATTCTGCAAGCAGTGCATAGCAGTTTGGCAGTTACCCCATTAATAAATCCTGCTGTGTGAAAAACACAGGCTTAGACAATCAGCAACTAACTACCCTGATTTGTGAAAGATATTCCATTTCAGAAAACAGCTGATCTCTTACTCTAAGAAAAGTTTGTATCGTATATGATGAAATGCTATTATTCCAGTCACTTATGCATTTATTTAAATATATATGTATCTGTATATGTATGCACACACACACATTATCTTTTCTGAATTACCCAGGAGAAACCTTGCTAAAAACTAGACACATGGACAGTTTCAACTTTTCAACTTCAGCCATTTTTAGTTATCTGCGTATTTTTTTAAATCCTAAAATTGCTTTCAAAGTGGAAAAATTGTGTGGGCTTTTTTCATCTTTTCATAACTCAAAAACGACTTAATATGTTTTTCTGAAACTTTGCAAAAAAAGGAAAAAATCACCTTTGGGCTGAACCCAAGCATGGAAAATTTCACCACAAAGGGCTAATTTTTTGGAAACCTGCAAGAAAGTGAAAACAGGACTTTATAATAGAGCATTCTTCAAGCATGTTAATACTTAGTACTTTATCTAATGCATTTCATCTGAGAATTCCTGAACACTTTTCAGATTTAAATATTGAGCCATTTTAATATTTGTGTACCCATGATATACTGTCAGATGTCAGAAAGTTCCCCCATCCTCTCAGATGTCCAGTAGCTTGGAAATTAGTGAGATGTGTTTAAAGTGACAGGTAGGGCAAATGAAGTTAAGTGACTGTTTGCCAGAGAAAGCCATATATCTGCTGCCCAACACATTTTATCACTACCTCTTTTTGGCCCAGGAGTACTGTAGTTGTAAGTAAAATATAACAGATGACACTAGGCACTAATTTGAATAAGCCAGCATGCCTCAAAGTAGTATCAACATCACTTGTGATCTTGTTAGAAATGCAAATTCTTGCCCCTCTTCACATCTCAAGTGGTGGGGCTTACCAACCAGCACTTAACTAGCACTACAGGTGATTCTGTTACATGCTTAAGTTTGAGAACCACCTACCTAAGCTTTCGAAAAGCTTGGAACAGAACACATTGAAATGCTGTGGACAATTAAATCTGTCCTTGGTCTTTCTGTGATGTCAGTTCTGTCTTCTCATATCCCTTGGAAGCAGGAGGAATACAAATCAAATTCTCTGAAGGAAAGGTCTCCTATATTAATGTGTTCTAGCTCTTTCCACCTATGATGTTGTCCATAAGCACAGAGACTCCCTTGAGTGAAGGTGCTAATATCAGCTTGTTCAGGGTAACAGCACTATCAAGATGTATTTTGTCATTTCCTTGAATTATCAGGGTTAAAACTAGAATGGGACTATATATTTCTTTCTTATTTCTTTGAAATCTTTTAAGTTCTAAGATGTAAACAGCAAAGTATCGGATCTGTCAGTGGAAGCTGATTTAAGCCCTGCTCTTTGGTGTGTAAGTTCTTGATCTGATGCTTTGCAGTAGCCTTCTGCATTTCAGCAAACTCCAAGGTCTATATTGTTGTGTCTTGAGGCACTGAAGTAGTTGTTTGAGAATATTACCGTGGTGATGGAAGTTGCTAGTCTGTGGTATGTGGACCTTTAGCTAATTATTTTAGCCTAGGTTAATTTCTTATGATAAATAATTTGTAGAAATTCATAAAAAGGACAGCAAGTTCTCAAATATGCAAAGGATGTGAACAGATAATTCACTGAAGAAATAAGTAGTTTATCAAAAAGTGTGTGCCTACCACAATGTGTGATACAGTGTTTAATGAATTAGTATGTAGTAATATGCTTAATGATGTCTGTTTATGTTGAGTATAGTAGTATTTGCTAATGTTCATTTGATGAATGAACCTCAACAGTTAACAAAATTAACTATTACTATTACATAGTCTAAAATTACATAGGGAACCTAAACTTTAGGTTAACCTAAAAGAAAATTTGTGTTGTGTATTTGTATACTTATATACAATTTTAGGAAGTTTGAACAGGTAAATACCAGGTGGCTTATAGTCATTTTCTGTGGTGGTTAAGGGTAAAGCTTGTATTAGAGTGAAAACTCTGTATTGTTTCTCCTTTTCTTTGTAATGACCATGTGTTATCAGAAAAAAAATTTCCATGAAAAAAAGTATTCATACCCTTTGAACCTATTAATTCTTTTCTTTGGAATTTATATTAAGAAAACAGTCAAAGATAGAGAAAATCATATGCAAAAATATTATAACAAAAAATTGGAAACATCCTAATGTCTAACCTTAAAGGCAAGGCTAAGTAGAGTATGGAATGTATAGCCATTAAAATTATGTTTTCAAAAGACATTGTAATACATAAAAGTTAATTATAGAATATTAAAGATGTCAGAATACATAGAGAATATGTGAATACAACTATATAAAAATTACACATGGAAAAGCTTGGTAATAAAATTATAAAATAAATTTAGTGATTGTATTTAAGTGATGAGTTTGAGGATTATTTAATATTTTTTCTTTTTGAATTTTCTGTAATGGCACATATTTATTTACTATTATAGTCATTTAATGGTCATCTTTTTTTTGTTCTTTTAAAGTGATTTGGTCATGTTACTTTATAGCAGAAAGTTGTTCCAGGAGAGGTCTTTGTTTTTAAATTTAATTTAATTTTAGATTCAGAGGGTACATGTGCATGTTTATTACATGAGTATATTATGTAATGGTGGGGGATTGGGCTTCTAGTATACCAGTTACCCAAATAGTGAACGTTGTACTGAATAGGTATAACTTATGTTCGCATTGTATATTGTCAAGTTCAGTGCAGTCCTTCTTAGGGCTCGAATTATCCTTCAGGGCCTGTATTAAATACTAACCTTCTTAAGTCCTTTTGGGTACAAGATAGTTTATAAAGAGACAAAAGAACAAATAAGTCATTAGCCAAATGTCACTTCCTGCATGAAAACTTTTCTGATTGCTCTGATAGAATATAACTTCTGCTACTTCTGGGCCAATCATATTGTCTCCTATTAGCTTTCCTGTTGTGGCTCGTAGCTTAAGTGTGATTTTTTATAGCCACAAGAACAAGAGCTGGCTCTTTTTTTTTCTTTGTACCCTTGCAAGTTCTAGCATAGGGTTTTATACATTCCAAAAGAAAGACATCCATTTTTTTTTTTTCATTTAATTAAACTATATGAAAGTTACATCTGCAGCTTCTGCTGGTAAAATTCTCACTTGGTTCATAAGTGTCGCTGACTTCTTCTGTTCATATAGATTAACCACTGCATTGACCTTAAGGAAACAATTGTCTTGTTTGACAGTGAAAGAGAGTATAGATCAGCAGCAAGAGACAGCAACTGTATGCATCCAAAGGAGCAATACTAATTCAGCTTCTGTAAGACAGAATTGAAGAATATTATTATGGTCTCAGAGTAGTTGAAGATTTCTCAAATTGAACAACACAAATGTTTGTACAAAATATTGTCGTACGTGAAAGGAAAGAGCTTGGGGGTGTGGTGGACAGACTTCAGGATAGGTGGTGCCCCATGATCCTCACTTCCTAACGTTCATTTCTACATGTAATCCCCTCCATAAGTGGATATGACCTGTGACTTGCATCTAACTAACAAAATATGATAAAGGTGACCAGCAGAAAGCACATGATTATGTATATGTGATTTACATACGTAAGATTGTGGGCCCTGACTTGCTGAAGTCTCTCTCCCATGCTGGCTTTAAAAGCAAGCATGTTGTAGGTTGTCTATGTTGAGGGGCCTATACAAGAAATTGCAAGTGGCCACTAGAAGCTGAAAGCAGCCTTTAGCCAACATCCAACAAAAAAACTGACATCCTCTATCCTATACTACAAGGAACTGAATCCTGTCAACAACTTTAGTGATTTATATCCTTCCCCAGTCAAGCCTCAGATGAGACTGCAGCCCTAGCTGACACCTTGATTGCAGCCTGGTAAGATGCTAAGCAGAGAACCCAGCTAAACCAGGCCTGGACTCCTGATGTGCTGAAACTGTGCAATATCAAGTTTATATTGTTTTAAGCTACGAAGTGTTAGTAATTTATTACATAGCAATAGATAACAAATCAAGAGAAAAGTAAAGGGTAATATCAAATCTATGTTTTCTCTGCAGGAAAACCCACCTCTAAGATCAGTAGTGGTCCTAAGTTAGTATCAGCATTGTAGCAGTAGCAGTTAGCTTTTTCCCCTGCCACTTTTCCCTGCTCTTACCTTATCTTACCTACTCTTCCTGCTCCTCTCAATTACCTTGGCTTTTGGCCTTCCTTGCATCTTTTTTAATTAACATTACTCTTCTCCCCACCTCAAAAAAAATGATGATTTGGGTTGTTAATAAGTTTGCCTTTTGATGGCTTGCCTGGTAATTGTTATTTAATGTAATAACAAAATCGCAGGTTGGAATTAGCATCATTCATCCTACTCTAGGTTGAAGCAGATCTTATTTGAAAGTATGGCCATATTCAAATCTCATCTGACCAAGACGTTAATAGTGGTGGGATATTTAGAGGCTCTGGGGTATGAGAGAGTGGCCCATGCTAAGGCAGAGGTGATATGTTTGTGAATTCCCTTGCAGTTGAGTGGATATGGGTCTGAAAAATATTGCTTCACCTGGCCACAGTGAAGCCTTATTCATAGAAAAACACCCTCATAGAGCCTTAGTGGACAGAGCATAACTATCAGAGAAGACATAACAGGGAGGGGAGTGGAAACAGATGAACAACATTCTGTGAAATTGCTTCTTTTTGGCTTTTGTTTAGTTCAGATAGTAGCTTGTTTCTAGGTCTGTTTTTGGAGATGAGAAGTGTGATTGTGATCTTTAAGAAAGGAAAAAGCTCTCTAATATGGTTAACCAGAATATATGAGGTTGTTTTATGCTCACTTCTTGCTTGTATGGAAAATCTGTGAACAATATAAAATGTAGGCCACAAAAAATTCCTTGAAATGGAAAAAGCCTAGCAGGCACTAAATGAAAGATACTTCACAAGAATAAAATGTGGTTGCTTTGAGATCTCACATTCCAGGCCATTTCAGACTAATTGTATTTGTTTGGGAAGAAGCAAGATTGTGAGGTATCAGGAAGGTATATCGATAGATAAAACATGGAAGCCAGCATCATACTGCGAACCTCTCCCTAGGAAACCAGACAGTAAATCATTTTCCAGGATCAGTCTTGTAGAGACCACAGAGAGCATGCATGAATGCAGACACAGTCCAGAAACTCCATTTCAACAAATAATTTCTCCCCTCAATGGTATTGTTATGGGAGCTTCTGCAAAAAGCCAAATTGAGTGTTAGAGATTCACCTTTTTCCCTTTCATAATCTACTACCCTCAAGAAGATGCTGAGGAGCTTTTTATACCCTCTTACAAAGGAGAACGTCTGAGAGCGTCAGTAATGTTATGTTAATGTTGACTGACTTTTTTTAGAAGAGATTTCATAAAAACTTAGGGACATATTCTGGTTAGCTGGGTAATGGGGGGTTCTCCTTAAGGCCCTTGTTTCCTTCCATTCGTAGTTTCTGTGTTTGCCTTACAGTCCCTGCACATAGGGCTCCATCCTGATGATGATAATTTCTCATTGTCCAGATACATATTTTCCTATCTGAGTGCCTTTGTTGAACTGCTTCCTTTCTGCTTTGTCCCACACCACCTAACTAATGCCTTCTGTGCTTCTGGAACATCCTCTCAAACATAAGCTCCTGTACGAACTCTTTCCTGATTCTTCCCAGTCATTTTCACTCTGTCCTTCCTTTCTAACACTTTTTCTCATAATTCTTCTATATTCCACCCTATATTATAGCTAGTATGTATTTCTTTGATTTTTCTTATTAGATTTTTCAGCTTTCCTTTTAAATGAAGTATAATCTACATACAATAACTCTTTTGTTCGTCACCCTGTCTCATTGTAGATATTTCTTCTGACTTACATTCTACTTCACTAATCTTTACTTGAGCTATGTATAAACACCCTTAAACCCATCTGTTAATCCTCAATTTTAGCTACTATTTTTTTTGCCTATAAAATTTCCATTTTTTTATTATTATAATTACTAATTCCTGCAAATCTCCATCTTGTCATTTAATATCTTGATCATATTATAGTGATTTTAAACTCCCTATCTGACTTTATTCTCCTTTGTACCATCAACAATTTTTTAAAATACCATTACTTTTGTAAAAGTTCAGAGATGATATATTTGAAATGAAAATAAATAAAGATTGTGTCTGATAATTCCAACATCTAAATCTCATATGGTTGCATTTCTACTTATGCTTTTTCCTTTTTTGTTTTGGTTATGTTATCTTGTCTATCCATGTGTTTGTATATTAGTCCAGGTTTGCCAGAGAAACAGAACCAATGAGATGTATGTATGTAGAAAGAAGTTTATTGTAAGGAATTGGCTCATGTGTTTATGGAGGTTGACAAATCCCAAGATCTGTAGTCAGCAAACTGCAGACACAGGAGAGCCAATGATATAATTCTAGTTTCAGTCCAAGGGTCTGAGAACTAGAATTTCTGATGATTTAATTCCAGTCCAAAGGCTGGAGACTCAAGAACCAGGAAGAGCTGATGTTTCAGTTTGAGTCAGAAGGCAGAAAATAAAAAAGTCCCAGCTGGAAGGTGATCAGGCAGAAGGAATTATCTTTTATTGAACCTTTTGGTTCTATTCAGGCCTTCAACTGATTGGATGAGCCTCACTGACATTAGGGAGGGCAATATGCTTCACTCAATGTACCATTCAAATGTTAATCTCAGCTAGAAACACCCTCAAACTTCCAAATTGTTTGACCAAATATCTGGGCACCCTGTGGCCTAGTCAAGCTGGCATGTAAAATTGACCATTACAGTTTGGTAAGTTTTTTTTCTTTTAACTGAATACCTGGCATTATATGTGAAAAATTATTAAAATAATATTAGAATCTTATCTTCCTCCAGGGAGGATTTACCTTTGCTTTTGCAGTTATACCTAGGGTAGATCACTTTGATGCCATTGGGAATTGCGCTGAATCAAAGCTATCTTTGGAGGGGCTGGCCTATTTCCAGTTCATTGCTACTTCTAGAGTATGGTCCTTTAATAGTTTCCACTAAAAGCCTAGAGTGCCTTCTCTTTAATGGGCACAGAACTCCCAGGTTTTTCCCTTAAGCCCACAAGATCTTTCAGAAACTCTCTTCAGCTTCTTGCCCTCTTAGCTACTGCTTGCAAATCAGCAAATAACAAAGAAAAGCAATTTCAGCACTCCTCTCTGAAGTTCTTTTTTCCCTAACATTTTAGCCTTCAAATCTCCTCTGCCTCTGATGCCTTCAAAGGGACTTTAAAAAACTTTCTCAACTTTTCTAATTGTTCTTGGCAAGAAGATTGCTCTCCAACAAGATAGCCTGCCATCCTCACCTCCCATCAACACCATTAGCAGCTGGTGCTGAGCTTTAAGTTCTTCCAGCTCTGCTATTGAGAAGTACGTCATTTTGAGTTTTTAATTAACTGTTTTCTTCTTCTGGAAAATTTTAGAATATTCACTTTATTCTCAGTATTATAATTTATGATGATATTCCTTGGACTATGTATCCCTTTTAATCCAGAAATTGGCATACTTACATAGTGAGAACTCTTGTATTTTTTTTCTCTTCTTTTTTTCTCCTTATTTGTGTGTTATACTTTCAGAAAAGATTTTCTTGATTTCTTTTCTTTTCCATTATCCATTTCTTTGGGTTTTTAGTTTTCTACAATGAGAAATATGGGATATTTTCCCAACTTTATCTTCCAATTCATCTAATTAAACTTTTGATTTTGGCATCTATGCAAATAGTTTCTAAGGAATTTCTTGTTCTTTTCCTCCTTTTTATAATATCCTTTTTATTTTTATTTCATGGATCTCTCTCTTTCTCTGTCTCTCTTTCTCTGTCTCTCTCTCTCTCTCTCTCTCTCTTTCTCTCAGGAAAACACATTTTTTAGAATTTTGTTAGGCTCTTGCGTTGTCTATATTCATTCTGAATTCCTTTTCTCATGCTTTTAAAAAAATACTGATGTCTATTGTAAGTGAAACTTTCCTCAAATGTCTGGTACTTCTTCATTATCTATTCATATTTAAGAATGAGGCACCAGGATGGACATGGTGGCACACACCTGTAATCCTAGCACTTTGGAAGGTCGAGGCCAGTGGATCACCTGAGGTCAGGATTTTGAGACCAGCCCGACCAATATGATGAAACCCCATCTCTGCTAAAACTACAAAAATTAGCCAGGCATGGTGGCAGGCACCCATACTCCCAGCTACTTGGGAGGCTTGAACCCAGGAGGCGGAGGAGATTGCAGTGAGCCGAGAACACGCCACTACACTCCAGCCTGGGTGACAGAGCAAGACTTAGGCTCAAAAAAAAGAGAATGAGGCACCAAAACTATAGGGAGGTTTTGTATGGGAGTGGGTTTTGTCAGCTGGTCAGCTGTACTACAGGGTAATTGGATAGGTATCCAACTTTTTTTGGTGTGGAATTCCCCAGTATACAATATTTTTTCTGGAGCATTTAAATTTCTTCAGAGAAACATTTTCAAACCACTTGTCTAACACGCAGCATCCTGAAGCAAACAGCTCAAGGAGCTGGAGTTTGCATGTGAGAGTGTCTTAGCATTTACTGCTTTGGTTTTCACTTGTTCTGTTTTTATGATGTTCCCCTGCCTCTTTCTATGCCCAGTGTGTCCAGGTCAGGAGTTTCTTTCTCCTATTTCTGCACAGAATTAATCTCCAGGCCATGCTGGGGTTGTGGAGGAGTTGCTCGAGGGTATTGGATGAGGCAGGTGTCCCAGGGAACTGGCTGCCTCTCAGCCAGCCTTTCATTCTTTGAGTCTGCTGTGTGCCCTGAACTGTTACTGAGACCTGTTATGGTCTTGGATGCATTTGTGAACAAAATAGGAAAAGAAACAGAAACAAACTCTGCTTATGCAGAGTTTACAGTTTACTAAGGAGAGATAGTAATAAGCATAAAAATGAGGAAATTAATATGTTTAAAGGTGATACTGCCTTGATATAAAGAGTGGAGCAAGATAAAGGGGATTGGAAGCACCATGGCTGGGGGATAGAGGGCAGTGGTGGACTGCAAGTGATTTTTAAAACTGTTTATTTGGAAATAATTTCAAACTTACAGAAGAGCTGTAAGACTAAGAATAGTGCAATAACACAAGATACGCTTTTATCAGATTTACCTGTTGTTACTATTTTACCTCATTTGCTTTATTTGCTCCCTTACACACACACACACACACACTCACACACACACACACACACACACACAATATTTCTACTTGAAACATTTAAGAGTAAATTGAATATATTATTGCCCTTAACCACAGTACAGTTATCAAGGTCAGTAAATGTAATATCGATGTAATACTTTAATCTACTTTGCATATTCCCATTTTATCATTTGGCCCACTAATGTCTTTGATAGCATTTTCCCCCCTCCACCGTAGTCTGGAGAGTCAGGCATTGCCTTGAATTCTCATGTTTCTTTATTTTCCTTTAGTATGAAACATCTCAAGAGTATTCCTTTGTTTTTTCATAAAACTGACATTTTGAAGAATGTAGTTCCTTTTTTAAAAGGAATATAGTTATATTTTTCTCATGTTTTCTTATTACTAGATTGAGGTTTTACATTCTTAGCTGTAATCTAATTTGTATTTTTCTCATGACTAGATTGAGATTTTACATTCTTAGCTATAATATAATACCTCATAGGTGATGCCATGTCCATCTCAGGGTAGGTCATCTACAGGCACATGACATCCAGCTGCTCATCATTGGTGATATTAATTTCAATCATCTAATCAAGATGTTATCCAAAATTTCTCCACTGCAGACTTTACTTTTTCTTAGCAATGAATAAACAATCTGTGGGGAGGTACTTTTTTTTTTCCATGTCAATATCCTGCTCTTCAACAAAATTTTCTCCTAGATTCAATATCCATTATTTATCCTTGCCTGATCCAATCTTTACCATGATTTTCTAACTGTAGTACTTTCTCCACATAAACCCATTAGAACTCAGTATTTTATTATAAGCAAGAACCGTCCTTTCTTATGTATGTATAATTCGTATGTATGTATATGTATTTATCAGCATGGACTTATGAATTTCTGATGTATTAAAGATATATGATTCATTACTATATTGATTTTGGTGATGAAATTATTCCGCATTTGTCCACTGGGAACCACTTAAGTCTGGCTCCTGTTGTAACTGCAATTTTAAGCAAGATGTTTATTAGGCATCATAGAAGTGACCTGCCGGATGCCACATTGCTATCTAAGGTACAGGGTTCTAAACAGCAGAATAGTTATTACAAAGGCTTTAAGGCCAGGAGTATGCCTATTTGAGAAACAGCAAGGCCAGTGTGACTGGAGCAAAGTGAATAAGGTGTGAAGTAATAAGAGAGCAGTGTCAAAGACTGCTTTTACTCTGAATAAGCGGGAGTGACATGTGACTTTGGTTTTGAAAGGAACATTCTGGCTGCTGTTCCAGCCAGACTGTAAGAATGGACTGTAAGAATAGACTGTAAGAATAAGAATGGAAGCAGGGAGGCCCGTTACAAGGCTGTTGGAATAATTCAGGTTAGTGATGCCGGGTGTGCATGGTGATTAGACCATCGACGTAGCAGTTGAGGTGAGGAAGAGGGATCCGATTGTACATGTATGTTGAAGGGAAAGCAAAAGAATTTCCTAATTGATTAGATGCGGAATGTGAGAGAAAGGGAGGACCTAGAATGACTGTGAAGTTTGGAGCTGAGCAGAAGGAAAGATGGATGAGTTATCATTAACTAAATTAAGGAACATTGGATGGATTAGGTTGGGGGAAAATCAGAAGTTTAGTTTTGAAATATGAAGTTCAATATGTTGTTTAGACATCTCAAGTGGAAATGTAGAACAGGAAGTTAGTGGGTTTTTTGTTTGTTTTGTTTTGTTTTGTTTTGTTTTAGTCTGAGATGTCTGTTGTCAAAGGAGATTGAAAAAGAAAGACTAGAGAATTGAAAAGAAAAACCCATGATGTATTATTCTTGGAGCCAGCTAAAATAAGTGTATCAAGGAGAAAAGTGAGCAGCTCTGCTGGATACATCATACAGGTCACATTAGATAAGGACTGAGGACTGACTATTAGATTTAGCAATGTGGAGATGTTTGGTGACTTTGAGCAGTTTCAATAGTGTGGAAGAAATGAAAGATTTTTAGCCAGTACCTCTGTTTTTGCCTCAGTGCATGTTCTCCACCTTCAAAAGTTCTGTGAATGAACTGTCTTTATTTGTATCACCCTCTATGGAGGCACCAGTTACTCAGCTATCATTCTGTTTGTTCCTCTGTCTACTCTCCAACTTTTTAAATTCTGTTGTCACCTCTCATCTGCTGCCAGTATTCTCTTGTCCTCCTCGTTCTACTGGGATTATATATTTTTTTATTATTTTCTTTTACACGGATTTTTAGAAGGAGCAGAAATAAGTGAATAGATTCTGCCTTATTAACTAGCAAGTGGAAATTATCCTTTAACCAGTAACAATTATGTTCTCTAAGTAGAATTAGTCTAGAAGGCCATAGTTAGTTGACTGGGAAACTTTCATTGCGTTATATTATATAATATATAGGCTATTTCTTTGCCCTCCCCACACTCTTCTTCTATATCCTGTGGTCCAGAAGAAACATTTAAATACACCTTCATACCAACCAACAAATGAAGAAGAAAAACCTGCCATTAAGCCAACTTCTTGAATTTATTTTTTATATTAGCTACATATAGATGTATACTTTTTGAAAATATATCCTGTCAGCCAGTGATATTTGTATTTCCATGGAGGTTATTCCAGTCACCTGTATTTGAACAATTATGCAGGATCTGACTGTAATTGGAAAAGGGAGACAGGGGCCAAGTCAATCTAGTACAAGTTTGGATTTGATATTTTAGATCATTGGTTAAAATAAAGTGAAGATGAAAATGCTTCTTTTATTAAAAAAGATTTAAAAATATAAAATTGGAGCTTTTATTAATTTATATATGTCTCAGAGAAGTGATAGTCACAGAGAAGTAGCAGACAGTGGCATGCAGTTATTAGCTTCTCATATTATTATATTACACTGGAAATATGGGCTATTACTGTACAGTGAAACTAGAGTTAGGTGGAGAACCAGATTGACCTGATGTATGTGAGTGGTTTTGAGTTTCACACTGAAAGTACCTGGTTTTTTGTTTTTTGGGTTTTTTTTGTTGTTGTTCCCTCTTAAAAAACCACACAGCTTAGAATCTGAGTGAGGTGAGCTCAAATCATGTAGCTGTAGCTATCAACTTGGTGAATTTCTGAGTTATCAAAAAGTGAAACTCTGGGCATGATGAGGCCATAGGCCAAGGAATAGCAGCAGCCATCAGAGGCTGAAAGAAGCACGGAATGGATTCTCCCCTAGGGCTTCTTGACACAGTGCAGCAAGGGCATCTTGATTTCAGCCCAGTGATACTGATTTGGCCTCCAAAATTGCCAGAGATTAGATTTTTGTTATTTGAAGCCACCCATTTGTAGCAGTTTGTTACAGCAGCTGCTGGAGACTAATACATTGCCATTGACACTTGATGACTATTTCAATATGAAGACCTATGTATCCATCTTTTTCAGTTTGGAGGAAACTTTCATGTATTATTTCTGTCATGTTCCCTTTCCTCCTTTCCTGTCTTTCCTTTCTTGAGCTCATTTAATAGGACATTAGTTTTCCTGGATTGGTTCTCTGATTTTCTTTCCACCTGCTCATCTTTATGCTTTCAGTGGAATTTTTTTCCACTCTTAATCTTCTAATGTTTTCACTGATGTTTCTTTTTATTGAAGTATAACATTTTTGTTTAAATACTACTGTCTTGACCAGGCATAGTGGCTCATGCCTGTAATCCCAGCACTTTGGGAAGCCATAGTGGAAGAACTGCTTGAAGTCAGGAGGTCAAGACCAGCCTGGGCAACATACTGAGACCCTGTCTCTACAGAAAATACAAAAATTAGCCTGGTGTGGTGGTGCATGCATGTAGTTCCAGCTACTTGGTAAGCTGAGACAGGAGGATCACTTGAGCCCAGGAGGTTGAAGCTGATGTGAGCTATGACCGTGCCACTGCACTCCAGCCTGGACAACAGAGCAAGACCTTGTCTCTGTAGAAATAAATAAATTAAAAAAAAAAAAAAAAGAATACTGGTTTGTTTATTGAGTATTCCTTTTATACCCCACTCATCATTGATATAGTATTTTCTCTTAACTCAAACCAATTCTAATTTCTTCTGATTCTTCATTGTCTTTTCCTGAGTTTCTTTCATATTTGTTGTGCTATCTTTCATGTTAGAGACCCTAATGTCTGTCAATCTGTTGTTTCTTATTTATATTAAGGAAGTTTTCCCACTTGAAATCAATGGATGAATGAAGATTCTAGTTTTAACTTATTGAGTAAGTTAAAAATGTGTAAATAGAATAAATATGTTTGCAGGGCATTTACCCTCATAAGACTGAGGGAGAGTGTATTGCGGCTTGTTGTTACAACTATGTCCTAGATTCATTAAAGATAGAGGTTATGTTTCTTTCATGACCTCCTCATTGCTTTGGAGTAATTTTTCAAAAGAAGAAACATTTTTACCTTACAATAAAAGTCTGAAACCACATATTTTATGCTGATCTATAGGAGAACTAACTGAAGCACTCACAGGGTACTTTCCCTAACAAAATGTACATCTTTCCTATAGTAATTATACTTTACTGGTGGGAAGTATATTCCAGGAAATCTTTACATAAAGATTTTACAGTGTTGAAAATAAAAGATAGGTTTTTTACCTTTAAAAAGAAAGGTGGCACTTAATTGAGAATATTATAGAATTATTTCAAAATCAGATTGCTTTTTTTAAAAAATTTCAACTTTTATTTTAGAAATAGAGGGTACATATGTAGGTTTGTCACATGGGAATATTGCGTGATGCTGAGGTTTGTGGTACAGATCCTGAGACCCAGGTAGTGAGCACGGTACCCAATAGGTAGTTTTTCAATGCCCCCATCCTCTAGTAGTCCACAGTGTTTATTGTTCCCATATTTATAGCCGTATGTGCTCAGTGTTTAGCTCCCATTTACAAGTGAGAACATGCAGCATTTGGTTTTCAGTTCCTGCATTCATTTGCTTAGGATAATGGCCTCCAGCTCTGCAAAGGACATGATTTCATTCCTTTTTATGGCTGCGTAGTAGTCCATGGAGTATATGTACCACATTTTCTTTATTCAGTCTACCACTGATGGACACATGGGTTGTTGCTGTACCTTTGTTATTATGAATAGTGCAACAATGAACATATAAGTGCATGTGTCTTTTTGATAGAAAGACAAAATCAGTCTGCTTTGATTTAATGGCAACAAATGTGCTTAATAACTTAATGCAAACTTTTGCTGTATGCATTTGAAAACCATCAGTTAATTCTATCAATTGGAAATATTAGCTGTATTCACTGAACAACTGTCTAGAAGCATTGAGTTAGGTGAATTTCTTAGTTACTAATACAGAGCATATGATCCCCAGTTTCAGCATAGAGCATTTTCAGATACCGTGGGGGCACTTTTGATGGACAAAGTCTATCAGAAATGCTGTCCAGTCCCATTAGGGAAAGTAAGAGTCTCCCCAGAGTCAGCTCTGCAGAAGCTGAGATCCCAGAAGTTTAGTAAGGCAGGGCGGGCATAGTGGCTCATGCCTGTAATCCTAACACTTTGGGAGGCTGAGGTGGATGGATCACCTAAGGTCAGGAGTTCGAAACCAGCCTGGCCAATGTGGTGAAATTCTGTCCCTACCAAAAGTACAAAAATTATCTGGGTGTGGTGGCAAATGCATGCAATCGCAGCTACTAGGGAGGGTGAGGTGGAAGAACTGCTTGAACCCGGGAGGCGGTGGTTGCAGTAAGCCGAGACTGTACCACTGCACTCCAGGCTGGGCGACAAAGTGAGACTTTGTCTCAAAAAAAAAAAAAAAAAAAAAAAGAAGAAGAAGTTTAGTAAGGCAGCGGTAGAAATCAGGAATTATATTTAGGTTATTGCTGAGCCTGGGAGATACCATGGCACCACCGGGAGGGATGCTACCCTTATGAAGCTGTTCTGTCTGGAAGTAAATGGGAGGAGGAAACCCTCTTCAGAGACCTGTGAGGAAGAAATAAACATCAGATACGTCTTCTTTTCTGAACTAAGCAGGACAGATCCAAACCTGTTCCATTATCAAAGCTGATAAGGAGACTTACACACTTCTTCAGTCATTTGGGCCTAACCTTTTATCTATGAGTTAGCTACTTATATTCCCAAGGTTTAGTCTCTATCTCATGGGGTCTTAGCTGCCCTAACTGATCGATTTGCTTCTTACCAGATAAAATGAAACCAGAAAGCTGCACTCTTTGCCTTCCAGTTGACTTCTGAGAAGCTGGAAGTGTCCTGGGGCTGCTTCTGTGGCAGAAATCCCTTGTGGCTGGTGCTGTGTTGTGTGCCCTGGACATGCCTCTGGCTATGGGCCTTTGCATTGTATCATTCATCCTTGGTCTGAAACCCTGTCACGGATACCTTTGCCTCATCTTAGTAGTGGTGTAAAAATGGCATTTTAGTGTATGGCACTGAAGTATGCATGTTTCACAGTGTCTTTCAGCAAAGTTAAGTAGGGAACAATTTTTTTTTTACTGGTTTCAATGAATAACCCTGTGTTCCATCATCAACGCTTTGTTCATGTAGATACTCAGTGTTTGTCAAGAAAATTTTTTTCTAAGCTTCTTTTCAGAGGTTCCTGGACCCTTATAGAGAAGAGGTTTTGAGTGCCCGTTTTGTATGTTTCTATTTTACTCTTCATTTCCCATGTCCTGCTACCTCTCTAAATATCTCTCCCACTAGACTTTATGTTCTCTGAAGGCAGGGACTTTGTCTTGTCACCCCTGTGTCTCCAGCACTCAGCACAGTACCTGGCATATGTAGGTACTCAGTATATCTTCATGAATGAACAAATAAACAAACCAATGAACAACCAGTAGATCTAATGAATGGCTCCCCCTCCCAGTCATGCTAGGCCTGCACTTTTACATACTGGGGATTTTAATTTAGAACAGTCCCAGTGCCATTGCCAAACATATTGGTGGTGGTGGTGTGTGTGTGTGTGTGTGTGTGTGTGTGTGTGTGTGTGTGTATGTGAATTTAGAACAGTCCCAGTGCCATTGCCAAACATATTGGGTGTGTGTGTGTGTGTGTGTGTGTGTGTGTGTGTGTGTGTGTTACTGATCCACACATAACACTCCTGCTCAACGTTTATGCCAAGTAGCAGTTTCTTGATTAGCAGAGCCACCCTGTCGCATCATGTGCAGCTTTACTTCTAGGAACCATGAGAAAGGTCTGATACTGCCAAAGGCCGTAGTAGTCAGGTGAGAATTTTGTGGCTATAGACATGAAAATTTGCTGTTCATTATTCACTGAATTCTGAGGCTACCTGGAGAACACTGTGCAATTCAGAATAACAGGTGCTCCCTAAGAGATAGTTGTACTGTGGAGCAGTGGGTAAAGAATAATTTGCAGTGAGCTTGTGAGCCTCATTGTTTTTCGAATGAGCTCTCAGTGATTCTGAATTGGAACAAACCAAAACAAAGTGGTTTCCATGAGATTTCAAGATGAGGAGAACAGCATTTTGCATTCAAAATAAGTGCAGATAATATAAAATGACAAAAGCTTGAGAAGAATGGGCTATAGGAAGATAGCGAAGCTAAGTTTTAGATGTTTGTGCAGTTATAAGTTAAGTAAAGGTCTCCACAAATATGCAAACATTCCTTATAGTTAACAACCCTGATATGAAGATTAAACTTATGAAATGACTTTTTTTTCACATTCAGGTAATTAAAGTGTAGAAAACTATCTGCTCCAGGAGGCCTGAATATAATTCACATGAATGGAAAATGGCAAAAGTGGTTAGTTTCTTGAGTACCATCTTAACCAAAACATACTAAAATGGCATAATTTTGTTTCAGTAAGCAGTAGTTGAAAAACTTTATGCTTTACTTCTTAGGATATGGGTTTAATTATTTCTGGAGCTAAATGATTTGAGACACTTGTAAAGATTAGCCCATATCTAACAATAATAGTAGTAATCGGTTCAACCTAAGAAAATTGCCTCCAAACGATAACAATTACAAAGAACTTACTTTATATGTAAGTATATAGTATACATAACAGTTAATGGCATGAGCTCAGAAGTCATCCTGCTTAAATTCATATCTCATCTTTGTCACTTTGTGGCCAAACCTCAGTTTTCTCTTCAGTGGAATAAGAGAACTTCATAAGGTTTTTATGTGTATTAAATGAAAGAGTATATATAAAGTGCATAAGTGTAGTACCTAGAAAATAGTAAGCTGTCACTACTACTAAGTACCTACCTGCGAGGCATATTCTTATCTTTCTGACATACAAAGTTTTTAAGACAGTAGAAAAATCTCAAAAAGCAACTTCTTGATTAAAATATAATGGCATTTGCAGTTTATAAACTGTGTACTTATCAAATAAGCTGACTAGGCTTGTGTTTCCAGTGTGATCCTAAGGAGAGGAACACATGGCCTTATGTGGGGAGGAGATAAATTAAACTAGGATTACTTCTAGACCTATGTTTTGACAGCTAGCAGCTTTATCTTTGAAGGCTGTCTGGTTTACATTGCATGTTGTCTAAGACGTGCCTTACAAATGTTACAATCATATAAAGAGAGAAACGAGAAACTGTGTACTATGTTCTTTTGTTTTCTGCTTATATAGTGGGGGAGCACCCTGCCATTACTGCATCAGATGGGTGAAACAAATAAATAGGCAGAGTGGCGGTGATAATGTTCTTTTGAAGATGTTGAAGTGTACTACTTTTCGTGGCTTCACTTAGTCATAACACATAGGCATCATTACTGCTCTCTCAGAAAAATGGATGCATCTGTAGTAAGCTATGTAAACAGGAGAAGTATTTGAAGGATTTTTAAGATTTACTGTTTTTTTTTAAGCCTGTTTAATAAAACAGATTGCACACAATCCACACCTGAGCACCAAACATACATGTGGCCATACCTCAAATTGTTTCTTAGCTTCTTTTCTGAAAAATGATTAACAGTAATAACAATAAATTCAAGAAAAATAAGCATCAAAATACTTTCTCTAACCCCCACAAATGTATCCAGTATAAAAAGTCCCAGTGTGCATATTTACTTTCCTGTACTGTTCAAAAAAACATGGTTGTGCTTCATTATCAAAAGTTGATTCTGGTAGATATCAAAAGAGAATGTGAAATATGCAAAAAAATGTTTTCTTAGGATAGAATGAATTGGCTAACATGGGAGTTCTTTTTTTTTAACGAGATAGTAACATAAGAAAATGTTTTGTCATGTACACAGATTTGGAAACCTTCACTGCACAGCTGTGTTATAAAATTAGGCATACTTCCTTGACCTGGGTGATTTTTTTTAACCAATATGAAGAATGAAAGAAATTTTTATTACCGTGACTTATCCTATCAAATTTGGACTATAAACTTCATTGAAATTATCATTACGATATCTAGGAAAAGTTTCACCCAGCAGGTAATAATTGTTCTCCAAAGGCAAGAGAGGAAAACCAGTCTCATCAACTATTAGTTGTGATGAAGTCTTTGGTCTTCTTATATTTTTACAAGGCAATGATGCATTCAGTATACATATTAGAACTTCCTTATTGTTTTGGTCCATTTCCATGATTTCAGAGTGCATTTTAATTCTCAATTTGTTATTGATATAGATCAACCAAGTATAACCCTGTGGTTGCTTATATAGTTTTAGAGTTTCCCTTACATACAGTTTTGCTTAACCTGGGTCACAGTAAAGGATCATTTATAAAAGTAATGGATTGTTTCCTGTTTCTGCCAGCTGATTTGATCAATCTGAAGTTCCTTATGTACTATGGGTTACATAACTAGTATGGAATCTGTGTGGTACATTCTTCTTTTAGTTTGATATTAACTGAATTAACCATTTATAGTCTCTAAATCATTGAGGACATTTTTAAATAAATACTTGAACTGTTCTCTTCTTTACACACCCTACTCCAGCAATACTGTTCACCGGGCTCTTACTCAAACACACTACATTAGCTCTCCATGGCCTCTGCACATGCTCTTCTCTCTTCCCCCACAAAAAAACTTACTTTTCTAAGCATCTGTTAGCTCACTCCCTTTGCATAATGTCACCTTTCATCAAAGCCTTCCCTAAACACCCCATTTAAAACTATACCACCACCCCTAGCAATTATAGTCCTCTTATTTTATCTGCCCCCTTATAGGACTTGTGACTGCCTACCATTGTACATGTTTTATTCAATTATTATTTATTGCTTAAATTGTTATAATCATTTATTATGGCTAATTAACATATATATTAAACTCAGACATTTAGTTGATTAGTTATTAGCCTCAATTATATATTTTTTTAATTTATATTTTTAATTGACAACTAGAAAGTGTATCGATTAAGTACAATACGGTGCTTGCAAATAGGCATATATTGTGGAATGACTAAATCAAGCTAAGTAACTTATGCAGTACCTTACATTTATCTTTTTTTTGTGGTAAGAACACTTGAAATCTATTCTACTGTCTTAGCAATTTAAAAATGGGCAAAGGACTTGGATAGACATTTCTTCAAAAAAAAAAATCACAGATAACCAACAGGTATATGAAAAGGTGCTCAGCATCACTAATTATCAGAGAAATGCAAATAAAAACCACAGTGATATATCACCTAATTCCTGTTAGGATGTCCGCTAGAAAAATAAAATGTAACAAGTGTTGACGAGGATATGGAAAAATAGAAATCTCTGTACACCTTGTACACTGTTGCAAGAGCATTGGTAGAACTGCTTTGGAAATCCTTTGTAATTATCTACTAAAGATGAAAATATGCATACTGTGTGACCCACTATTTCTACTTTGAAGTGATATAGCCAACAGAAGTACATGCACCAAAAGACATGTACGAAAATGTTAATAGGACTTTTGGTTTCCAGTTCTACATGTAGGTAGCTTAGAAGTTGCCACTCCAACCCTAACAAGTAAACCATTGAGCAAACTGAGAAATTACCTCTTATTGGACCCAGGATATGGGAGGACACAGGGAAACCACTGTCCCCAAAAGACTAGAGAGACAGACTGGTAAATACTGAGAGTCACAGCTTACTAAAGCATACAGTCACAAATAGAAATCCCACAGGAAGCAGTGCCATGGTAGAAAAACCTGAACTGTAATTGACGAATTACAGGAGGTTCAATGTGAACAACGCTAAAAGTTAAAAACTCCAGGGGGACCCAGTCATGGGGAAACCCCACTATTTTGTTAGACTTACCTACATGAGCTCAATTAGATTCTCATAGTAAATATTGCAGAAAAATCCCTATGTACTTCTGGCAGCAGAACCATTTTGAAATATGCCAGAGCACTGTATTCTTCTTAATAAGGTTTGCCCCCAGGAGAAATTAGTTAGCTAAATCCTAACCTGCTGGGGTATTATTAAAGCCTGACTCCATGGAAGGGAAATACCTAACTCTTGTCAGTTTTAACCTTCTGCATCTGAGAAGGGAAATACTAACCTCCAGACAACTCTAGCCATCCTGTCCTACCAAAGAGGGGAGAAGAATACTGAGGAAATACTTACAAGTTTGTAGACCAGAAGCAAATGCTTACTAAAAGATTAAGACTTAATCATAGGATGATAGAATGTCTGCCCTCCCCTTTACCCCACCTAATTACTGCATTACTAAAAGCTGATTTACAGAAGTTCCTTTTACCTAGTATATCATGTCCAGCTGCCAGAAAAAAGTACAAGGCATACCAAAAGACAAATAATACAATCTGAGGAGAATAGAGCAAGCTTCAGACCCAGACATGCAGGGATTCTGAATTATCAGATGAGGAATTTAAATCCACTGTGTTCAATATACTAATGGCTGTGATAGATAAAGAAGGCAGCAGGCAAGAATAGGTGGACAATGTAAAAAAGAGAGATGGAAATCCTAAGGAAAAAGCAAAGAGAAATGGTAGAGAGTAAAAACATCATAAAATAAAGAATGCCTTTGATGGGCTTATCAGTAGATTGAACATGGCTGAAGAAAGAGTCTCTGAGCCTGAGAATATCTCAACATAAACCTCCAAAACTGAAAAGCAAAGAAAACAAAGACTGGGAAAAAAGAAAAAAAGAATATCTAAGGACTGTGGGACAACTATAAAAGGTGTAACATATGCAATAAGGGGAATACTAGATGGAAATTGTGATATAATCGTACAATGTGATATAGTCATACAACAGGAGATCATATAGCAAGGATAATGAATAAGCTATTGCTATACACATCAACATGGATGAATCTTCTAGGCATATATTGAGTGAAAGAGATAAAACCACAAAAGTATACAATGTGATTGCATTTATATAAAGTTCATCAACAGGCAGAAATCAGTTGTGCTATTAAGAGATGGTAAGTATTAATGTAAAACAAGATAAGGAAGTGATTAAAATATTAAGAGATGACAAGTATAGATTAAAGACAAGGTTACCTAAGATGGAAGCAGAAGAAGGACCTGTGATTAGAAGATGCACATGCAGAACTTCTGGCAGTGTTTATTTCTTGACCCACTTAGCTGTTCACCTTAAAATTATTGTTATATTTGATATTTTGTTTTATACAGTTTTTATGTATTATACTTAATTTAAAATATGGTTTAAAAAACTATTGTGTCCATTCTCATTCCTGCACTACAATCTGTTAACATTACTGCTCTATTTCACTTTTACTCTGTTAATAGGGATTGTGCTTAACTATTTTGACTTTTCTGATCCCCATTAAATTATTTTTATATATGAGTGTCGAAAATAATGATTTTTTCCCAACTAAAGCTGGAAAAAATACTAATATAGCAAACAATGTAGATTTAAATGGTTTTAGTGATTCTTTTCTACTATAATATTATTAAAATATATTTTCTGATGAAATGAGTTGAAATGCTATTTTTGTCCTTAAACATTTTCCCACATAGATGTAGATTCCTAGCTTCCCTTGTACCTGGCCCTCACTTGATTCAGGTTGAATCACTTGTGAGAAGCATATCTGGTCCTGTTAAAGATTATCTTTGGTAATATTAGGGAATAGAAGAGCTTTTCAAAAGTGAACTATCATCAAATATAATCAATAAAAGATGCTTGCTGATAGAAATAGGATCTCTCTCCCTCTCTCTCTCTCTCTCTTTCTCTCTCCCTCTTTTTAAAGAGAGTGGTCTCGAACTCCTTGTCTCAAGCTGTCCTCCCACCTCAGCCTCCCTACCCTCCCAAGTGTTGGGAATTTAGGCATGACCCACCACACCCAGCCAGAATTGAGTCTTTTATATGGCTCTACTTTGTTCTGGTATCATTAGTCAATAAAATTGATATAAGTGCTAAAATCCTGTGTTAGTTCTGACTTTCAACAAACCTTCAAAGGAATTGTGAATTGCTAATACAATCTAAGAGTTATTTAGGAATCTGATTCCTTCCCGCCCTTAAAATTAACTCCAATATTTCAAGGGACATCCTTATATCCTACTCAGACTACTTGTAGCCTGAGAGGGTGGTAAGTGGTGGTTCTCAGTCTGAACAGATCTCTAGTCATTCTGAAACCCAGTCATTTGCCATTACTGTATAGAAGAAACCATAAGTAATGGACTATCCCTTAAGAAAACCTCTCATCAAGGTATGCTTCTTTATTGTAGGTAATTCGTGCCTTTCTTCTCTGTCCAACGATTGAACGAATGTCTGAGTCACCCAATGGCAGAATTGCCACTCCACTTTTGTGCTGGTTTCGATATGTTCTCTATGCTACTGGCTACTTATTATTTAAACCGTGTCCTGAGAAAATCAAGTCCTTCCTAATCAGAAGGGGCCTTCAAGTAATGAACCTGGAGAATGAATTTTCGCCATTGAATATGTTAGAACCATTCTGCCTTGGTAAGCACAGATTTTAAAATATATATGTTTATTCTTGTATCACAAAGTGTTTACACAATACTCTCTGACAGTGGACAAATACCAAACAAGCAATTATTTGTTATTTTTCTCTTCCAAACGTTTAAAACTAGAACTAAATAAAATTAGAAATAGAATGAGGGAATGTTTACATGAGAAATTAGACAGAAAAGTCTCATCAAGCTTTAATTTTACCTTACGCTTCTGATTCTTCACTCTAGCTGCAGGATGGTGAGAAATACTTCTTCTGCACATAGTACTTAGTACATATGAAGTCCTTACAGGAATCGTGGGTGTGCCTGTTAGCTCAGTGGGAGTACTTTGCAAAAAAACAGCACAAGGACACAAAGCCTAATATTCTTGTAGAGTTCATAGGTTGTTTTTAATTTTCCTTCTTTAAATGTTTTGGGACATTTATGTTTTGGGAGAATTTAAATTATAAAAGTAACAAATAGTTGTCATGGTAATATATTTTAATACTGGATGCTTTGCTGATTGTATTTTATGAATATGCTAGGAAATGTTTTTGTGACTTTACTTTTTGGCTTCAAAAGTTGTTTTAAAATGTAATCTATCTTTTTAGATTATACTATTTTATACTGTATTTATAAATGACTTTCATAATAAAGTAAACCTAGTTTCTTAATCTATAAGGTGAGGATAAAACAATACCCCATACTTCAAAAGGTTATTCTAGTGTTAAATGTGATAAAATAGGTAAAGCTTCTATCTAGTATTTTATTTATAACAGACCTCCAATGTACAATATAACAGTTTCAGCAGCAGCTAATGGTACTTTCTAAGGTTTTACCTGTGGTTCTTAGAAGAACTAATAAGGTTTAATATTGCTATTGTTCCCATTTCAGATGAAGCAACTGAGGTACAAAGAAGTTACATGATTGCCCAAAGTCATACTGCTAGTGTGCAGTGTTCACACCCAGGCATGCTGCCGCTGTATTGCATTTTCTTTCACCGCAGCTGCTGCTGTTGTCTTTTTGCCCTAGTTAATGATAACAGCAGGACTCCTGAATAAAGTTTTCTGTGCTCAGCTATAGTAAAAATGCTGTAAGGTCACATGCATAAGGAACTAGAAACAAGTTAACAGCCCTGCCTGTTCAATTGTACAGCTGCAGTTCACCTGGGAGGTGTTTTTCTAAATATGTAGCAAGAAGCAGTTCTCACAAATACAAGGTTCAGTATATTTGTCGTATCTGTAGATCTTTTCTGTTTCCATTTGCCCCCCAATTTCCATTCTTTAATACAGCCTTAGCATAGTGGTCAAAAAAGATGCGATAGAAAGAGGGGAAGCAAGGCTTAAGGACAGTCCTAGAAATTGCCAGAGGTTGAGTTGGAAATATCCCTGAAAGACCATTTGCTCCAAGTCCTCATCTCTCCACCATAGTGTTACCGTAAAGGGGTACCGATCCATACCCCACGAGAGGGTTCTTGGATCTTGCGCAAGAAAGAATTCAGAGCGAGTCTGCAGTACAAAGCAAAAGCAAGTTTATTAAGTAAGTAAAGTGATGAAAGAACAGCTACTCCATAGACAGAGTAGGACATTCCTAAAATTAAGAGGAGGAGCGCATCCACCCTAGGTACAACGCTTGTATGTATGGGAAGGTGTGCTCTGCTACAAGGGTTTGTGATAAAGGATTAATTTTCTTAATTACTATATTTTGCAAGAATTGGTATTATTATCTTTAAAGCAAAATTAGAAATGCCTTTGTTCTCCAGGTATCAGGATATCTGGACACTCCCAAGTCTGGGTCTGTTTTAGTAAACATTATTAGTTTGTTCCCTTAACTGTAAACATCTAGAGGCTAGGAATACCTTACTTTCTGAGAATGCAGCACAGCAAGTCTCAGCCTCATTTTCCTAGCCCACACTCAAAATGAAGTCTCTCTGGTTCAAACACCTCTGACAGTATTGTGGAATAGATACCTACTGGTGAAAATGGTACTGAAAGTAAGTCAGAAACCTCAACTCTCATTTTGGTTCTGCCCTAGACTCACTCTGTGGCTTCAGTTTAGTTACTTCCCCTCTTTGGTTTTCAGTTGTTGATTAAATCAGGAGTTAGGGCCAGTCTACCTTTGGAAATTACTTGAGAGCAAATGGAATCAACATTTGAAATTCTGGCAAGTGTAAGTAAAATTCTCCACATATACTTTGATAAGATATTTTACTTCCCTTTACAGGTTTGTTTGTCCCGCCCAGTACCCCCCACCCTACCCACTGCTGCCCTGTTGCTTTTAGCCATTTCTTTTTGCCTTATAGAATGGATTTTAAAAAGCATTCTTCAGTTAGGGATTCTATTTTCCTCCTGAGAATTCTGCTTCCAGGAAGATGGAGTAAATGGACTTTTACTGTTTCTCCTGCTAAGTACTAAAACCCTAGATGTTATCTATAAAAATTCTGCTTCCAGGAAGATGGAGTAAATGGACTTTCTACTGTTTCTCCTGCTAAAAAACCCTAGATGTTATCTATAAAACAACATCAAGAAGACTGTACCAGGTAGAGAACAGAAAGCAGGCTATGTAGGGACTTTGGGACTCAAGGAACAAACATGGTGGTGAGTTCCCTGGGTTTTCTTTTTGCCACATATATCCTAGATGTGGAACCAGCAACCCAGAAAAATCAAAGAGTAGAGACTTTTAAAGGCCCCCACAAAAGCCTACTCTCTTTAGCCCAAAGACCAGGAAAGGAGCAATGTTTTATAAAGTAGGAAAAAATAGTCTTCTCCCTACTTTGTATACTTCTTAGTTGGAGCAGATCTTTGTTACAAAAGACAGATTAACAAGAAAAATATATAAATTTATTAACATTTATACTTCATATGTACATGGGAGATACCCAGAGAAAAGAGTAAATCTCAAAGAGCTGGCTTGTGAGTTCAGACTTAAATCATCTTCAGCTAAAACAAAGGAGGTCAGTAATGGGAGGTGACCAAGAAAAGCACTGCACGAAAGGCAAAAGTTTGTTTTACAGCTTTAAGTTGGTGCCCTTTGCATTGACAATAGCGTCCTTGGTTATTTAAAGTCATCCTTCATGTTACAGAGAGGAAGACACCCATACATGGAAATGTCCTTTTTAGATGTGAATTTCCCTTTAAAAAGGGAACTTCTCCATTTTTAGAGCTTCTCCTGTGTCTCCAGTTTCTCAAAATACTCGATTTAAAATAATCCTTTTGCCCAAGAGGCATCTTTAGGGATGGCATACTTTGGTCCCCTATGATCATTTTGCAACAGTGTATTCTGGTCTTCAATACTTCCTTTCTTTATTATTATTATATATTTTTTGAGACAGAGTCTCACTCTGTCACCCAGGCTGGAGTGCAGTGGCTAAATCTCAGCTCACTGCAACCTCCACCTCCCAGGTTCAAGCAATTCTCCTGCCTCAGCCTCCCAAGTAGCTGGAACTACAGGTGGCCGCCAACACTTCCAGCTAATTTTTGTATTTTTAATAGAGACAGGGTTTCACCATGTTGGCCAGGCTGGTCTCGAACTCCTGACCTCAGGTGATCCACCTGGCCTCCCAAAATGCTGAGATTACAGGCGGGAGCCACCACACCTGGACTCTGGTCGTTAATACTTTTTAAAAGAAACCTTTAGCCAGTAACTGCTGTACTCTACTCCAGCCATCTCCAGTCATGCCCACAAAGGTTCTGTGGACTTTACCCTCTCCCCAGCAGTGATGAAGCACCCCTTTCTTTCTTTGCTCTAGGATACTGTCCCAGAAGAGGCTGAGTAGACAGCAAAGATTTTCATTACTGTTCTGCAGTAATGGAGCCACCATCACCACTACCCCCATGATATCGGTAAAGGTTCATGTGGGGAGAAGTAGCAAGGAGCTCCCACTTGTCCTAGGCAAGAGGGTAACAGTGGAAGCCTAGTAGGGAGTCAGAATTTCTACCCCTGCTCAGGAGCTATGAGGAGCCCCTTTATCCCTTGGGTGTCAACAGAAGTCAAATGGGTAACTCACAGAATTTCTACCCCTGCCCAGCAGCTGTGAGGAGCCCCTTCAGCCCTTGGGTATCAACAGGAGTCAAATGGGTAACTTGGACTCTACCCTACATGGCCATAATGAAAAAAAAGCTAAAACGTAAAGTTTAAGTAAGATCCAGAGTCTCACAACATAATACTCAAAACTCTCCATGTTTAGTTGAAAATCATTTGTCTAACAAAGTCTCAACTTGACTGGAAAAAAAAAGTCCCAGCTACTCAAGAGGCTGAGGCAGGAGAATCGCTTGAACCCAGGAGGCAGAGGTTGCAGTGAACTGAGATTATGCCATTGCACTCCAGCCTGGGTGACAGAGCAAGAGCCTGTCTCAAAATAATAATAATAATAATAATAACAATAAAACTGAATTAAAATGAAAATATAGCACATTAAAATTTGTGGGACAGAGCTAGAACAGTAATGACAAAAATGTATGCTTTATTTTAGAAATGATTACATTAGAAAAGGAGAAAATTTTAAATCAGTAACCTAAGCTTCAACCTCAAGAACCTAGAACAAGAAGAGCAAAATAAACCCAAAAGGAGGAAAAGGAAAGAAATACCAAGAATAGAAATTAGGGCTAGGAGCAGTGGCTCGCATCTGAAATGCCAGCACTTTGGAATGCTGAAGCAGGAGGTTTGCTTAAGGCCAGGAGTTCAAGACCAGACTATGCAACATAGTGAGACCCTGTCTCTACCAAAAAAAAAGAAAAAACTGAAAACAGAAAAATAGTGGAGAAAAATCAATGAAATAAAAAGCAGCTACTTTGAACGAGTAATAAAATTTACAAACCCCTACCAAGACTGACAAAGAAAAAACAGGTGAAGACACAAATTATGAAATGAAATAGAAGATAACACTATAGAGCCTGCACACATCAAAAGGATAATAAAGGCTACTGTGAAAAACTCTACACATATAAATTTGACAGCTGGGATGAAATAGAACAATTATTCAAATGTGGACACTTTACCACAACTCATCCAAGATGAAACAGGTCATTTGAAAAGCCCTATAACTTTGAAGGAAATTCAATTTGTAATTTTAAAACTTCCAAAAATCACATTTGCAGGCCTAGATGATTTCACTGGAGAATTATACCAAATGTTTAAAGAAATGTTAACACAATTCTACCCATATTTTAATAGAAAATAAGAGGGAACACATCTCAATTTATTTTTTGAAGCTAGTATTATCTTAATATCAAAACCAGAGAAAAACAATACAAAAATACTACAGGCCAGTATCCTCTATGAGTATAGAGACAAACATCTCTAATAAAATATTAGCAAATAGAATTCAGCAATATATAAAAATAATTATATACTATTCTGTTACCAAATATGGCTTATTCCAGGGATGCAAGGCTAGCATAATATTAAAAAATCCATTAATATAATCTAACATATTAACAGGCTAAGGAAAATAAACCACATGATTCTATTGACTGATGCAGGAAAAAAAAAGTATTTTGAATGCTTTTCTTCTAAGACTAGAAACAAGACAAAGGTATCTGCTCTCAGCACTTTTATTCAATGTAGTGCTGGAAGGTCTAGTCAGTCCTGTAAGGCAAGGCAAGGAAATGAAAGATAGACTGATCAGAAGGGAAGAAATTAATCTCTTGTTTGTATGGCATGATTATCTATAGAAAATATCCCAAGGATGGTTCTGTGGCTCTGCTAGAGAATAAAAACATATCAAATTATTTTTTAAAAAACTAAAAGAAAAAAAGGACAATCCTAAGGAATGTACCAAAAACAAACTTTGAGAATTAATACAAGTGCAACAAGGTCACAGGATACAAGATAAGCACAAGTCAATATTATTTGCATATGCTAGCAATAGAAGCCAAAATTTAAAATATACTACCATTTATAGCCAGTCAGAAAAATGCTTACATATAAATTTAGAAAAAACATATACAGAATTATATGCTGAAAATGATGACTATTGATAAAGAAATATAAGAAGACCTAAGTAAATGGAGAGACATACCATGTTCATGGATTGGAAGACTCAACATAATAAAAATGTATTAGTCCATTCTCATACTGAGTAATTTATAAAGAAAGAGATTTAATTGGCTCACAGTTACGCAGGCTGTACAGGAAGCATGACAACATCCACTTCTTTGGAGGCCCCAGGTAGCTTTTACTCATGGCAGAAGGCAAAGCGGGAGCAGTTATCTAACGTGGCAGGAGCACAACTGAGAAAGAGCAGTGGGGGAGGTGCTACACACTTTAAACAACCAGATCTCAAGATAACTCACTCACTATTGCTATAATAGCACCAAGAGCAATCGTGTTAAATCATGAGAAACCATCCCCATGATTCAGTTACCTACCACCAGGTCCTACCTCCAACAGTGGGGATTACATTGGGGATATGAGATTAGGGTGAGGACACAAATCCAAACCATATCAGATGTCGGTTCTTCATAAATTGATATGCATATTGAACATAACTACTATCAAAATCCAAGCAAGGTTTTTTTATTTTATTTTATTTATTTTTTTTTATGAAAGAGAAAGAAAGAGGAAGAGATTTTAGAAAAAGAGAGAAAAGGAGAAAGAAACAGCAAAAGAAAGAAAAACAAGAATGAAAGAGAAAGAAAGAGGAAGAGATTTTAGAAAAAGAGAGAAAAGGAGAAAGAAAGAAACAGCAAAAGAAAGAAAAAAGAATGAAAGAGAGAAAGAAAGAGGAAGAGAAAGAGGGAGAGAGAATGGGATTCTTGTTTTATTGCCCAGGCTAGAATACAGTCTAAAAATGGGGATTAAAAGCCTCTTTTATGCCAATAATTGTGTTTAACAATGGAGACAGGAAGGAATAGGGGATGAAAATAACAAATAAGCAGCCAACCAATGTTTTATTTAAACCTGTGAAATGCTATGCAATTGCTGGGGAGTGATTTACTTCCAGTTATGTGGTCACTTTTAAAATAGGTATAATGTGATACTGAGAAAAATGTATGTTTTGTGG